>JAJHUR010123717.1:0-10410 GCA_027495735.1 Lutjanus campechanus | reverse complement strand
AGAGAGAGAGAACTAAATAGGCTCTCATATAACTTATATATCAGCAAAAATAAAGTCTGCACACTGGATCATTCTCCCATGAACATTTATTAATACCATCGTGGATGACGTGTTTCGGGGATGTAACCAGTGGAATCTAGCACTGGAGAAGTCCAGACCCTGGATATCTTTGGAGGCAATCTTGTTTCATTTCTCACAGCAAAGAGGTAAATGATAAATCCTCCGACAATCTTGACTATATAACTCGAGCTCCTACACAAATTAAATGACACAGAAATATGTAAACATATTACAAAATAAATTTAAGCTAGCAAGTAAACTTATAAACGTAGTTTAACGGCACCAAATCATGAAAATTTAATCTCCCATGGAGTAAAACAGGAAAAGGAAAGTGGTAAACGAATGAATGTAGGGTTACAGAAACTGAGTCTAAAATGTTTCACTATGGAGGTCTCAGCATGTCAGGTTGTAACTTTATACACAGACTATGTGTAATTATAACACTGCATATTACAAATGTGTATTTGACACTGTTACACATATTACTGCTGCATAATTGACCTTGACGTAAGGTGCAAGTCCTTTTCAAGACATATTCAGACATAGCTGTCCAAGAAGTCACTTGGCGGGTCATGTGATAAACAAGGAAACAAAGGAAATGAAATAAACAAAATGGTGAACACTGTCAGTTAGGGCTGTCCCTGACTTTTCCAGTTTTCCACTCAAATCAGATTTGGCCGTTCAATATTCGACAGTTAGTCCTGTTTTTGGTCCTGTGATATGAAAACATCAGATTGTCACACAGTCAGAGAAAGTAAAAGTGTCCTATACACATGTAGTTCTGTTATAAATTCAGCGCATCTCTCCGGATTTATTTTGACCAAACCAGAGTTGGTACAAACTAAGACAGATCTGGTGAGTTTTATTTAGTGTCAGTCCAGTTTGAATGAAGCTGACAGTGATAATGTTAAAATGACAGTTTTGCACAGGGAGTCTGGTTAGTTTGGCGAGAGCAATAAAACGCTCTTGTCCTGTTATATTCAAGGTGTTTTAATTAAGTTCACTTGACAGATACGTGTATTTGTTTTAAGTGCACTATGAAGCGCAGTGTATGTTTGTGCATATAGGGTATTTTTGTGGGGGACTAAATTGTGGTATAAATATAATATTTTTCCATATTTTGACACACTTTAGTAATTTTTTTGCGCTTATATAACAAGAAAGTAAATGTCCACATTTGCAATTTGGAAAACTTCATATCTTCAGATAATATGGCAAAAAAAAAAAAAAAATCCATCTACTGTACACTTGCACACACACACACACACACACACACACACCTTTAGTACAATACTTTTAATCTCTGTCCTCAGCCTGGAAGAGTTCTGCTTAACACAAACACAGCAGGGCTGAAAACGTGTTGCTTTTTTGGTGAAATTTGCAATTTGGAATGAAAAATGTGGCACCAGCATGAATCAGGAGTTTTCTTCGGGAGGTGGACACCTGGTTGTTAAGGTACTTGACTAGTAATGCAAACTGAGGTAAGCCCTGTTGTTGTCAGTTGAAATGTGCCTGTTTAACTAAGAAAGTAGTATTGTCTTGTACAAAGTGAGCTGATTCTAGCTTTGTTACAACACAAACACAGTGACACGAAGCAGAGTGTTTTCAAGGCGTATGGTGTGTGTGCTGCAGGCGTCGTTATGTGACATGATGCTGTCTGTGTGTGACGAGTCTCACTGGCAGCCTCGAGTGGATCAGAGATGAGCGGAGCGAAGTAGCAAAAAGAGGCACACAGCCAAGCGGTGAAAATTAGCACACACAAAATTTTAGCAACAGAAAAATTATTTGGGCTGAAACTAATAATTATTTCTTTGCATATTAATGTGTTGATTATTATTTAATAATTTAGTCCATCAAATGTCAAGTAATTGTGAAAAATGTCTCTTCAAATGACTGGTTTTGTTTGACAGACAGTCCAAAATTCAATTGACAATAATTAAAAAGCAACAAATTCTCACATTTATCATTTTGGGTGATGAAAATGATTGGCTCTTCATTTTAACTCAATTAACTTTTTCAACTGGTAAGTTCAGGAATAAAATAATTAACCGGTAAATGGGATGGCTGGGATGTTTTTGGCTGGACTGCAGGGAAGCAGGAGGCTGCACTATAAATAGATCTGTGACTGACTGAGTGATGAACTTAATCCATTGGTTGGACGAGTTTTAGAGTTTCCCGATTGGCTGTTCTCTTTCAAAACAAACAAGTGTGAACATTCCTGTACTACGTCCTCTGGAGGTAATGCGCAATGATAGAAGCACAATGACGCCACTTTTTCACTTCACATTGGGGACACTGTGTCAAGCACAAACATAGATAAAGCTTTAAAGTCAGGTGCAGACAGTTTGGCTCCTGTGTGGCTCACGGATGCCACAACTTCCTGTATCCATTTCAAATTAAAAGCCCTCTAGCGTCTCATAAGCCCCTTTCAGACATGCACTGCAACTGCACTTACCTGCAGGAGCTGTATGTGTGAATGCAAATGTTCACACCACTTGCCCCAGAGCTAACCCTGCCAGCTGCCCAGTCCAGAGTCCAGGTGAGTCACGTGTGTGAACAGAGCGGGTTATGATGGTTGATGGTTTTTGCACGGTTTCTGCTTGCTTCTTTCATTTAGCGTTTTGTTTTCATACAGTCTGTCTGCCTGATCAACATCAGCCTACATGAGTCTCGTTTTTTAATTTTACGTTTTAACGCCTTCCTTCATCATCTGTGATGTGAAAACATCAGATTTCCACACAGTCAGTCAAAGTTCTAAAACTCCCATTTCTCCTGCAGGGCGGGCCTACCAGAGTAGCACTGCCCCCCGTCTCGATCACAGTGAGTCAGATTCAGTTTGTACTGACAAACAAACAGCAGAAACTGTCATCATTGTGGATGTGTCCCCCCTCCTCCTCTTGCGCCACCCCTCGCCTAAACCAGTGGATCTCAACCTTTTTGGGTCACAAACCCCCAGAATAATCAGGTTCATTGATATGACACATGAAAGCCACCAAATTCATATTTTTGAGTGTTTTTCCTTTATGTTGACCATCTTTTAGGGCCTGACGTCACTGAGAGCTGCTTCCTGCCTCTCATTCTCATTCTTTGCTGTTTGCCACAGCATTTTATTTTATTTTATTCTCCACAACAATCTGGTGAAATTATCTGGCGACCTCTCTAAGGGTCTCGACTGCTGGTTTAAACTGGGGCTGAACGATTTTTAAGGCATATCTGATTGCAATCATTTTGGCTGATATTGCAATTGTGATGTGATTTGTGACATTAGATGAAAGGATCATTTTTACATCATTATTCTCATTTTCATTGAAAAACACATTAAAACATTTAAGGTGTATTATTTTTTTCAGGGATTTTTTTCTGTAGTTCCACTGAAGTTCATAAATTTCACCAAATTATGGCCAAGTAATCTGGTGAAATAACAGATTAGCCAGTAATATATAATATTAAATCTTATTTATATCACTTATCTGTCCTCATTTTACATATTTTCCCTTTAACCGTTACTTTAGACACAGCTCCTGTCCTGAGAGTTGTCCTCATGAGCAGGTAAAACTGGACAAACTGACACCATCATGGCTGATTTTACTCATCTTTCTGCCCTTGTGAGGACATTTGTCAGTTCATAAGTACCAGAACACACAGCGCGCACTCACACGCACGCGGCTGACTTTTGCACGCTCTCGTCAGTTTACTTACTGTACTCCCTATCTCTCCATTAATTGATCTAAACAGGCTCAGATTATCTCGGCTCTTATGCAAAAAAGCCCGAGTCACTGCCAACTCTTTCAAGATAGCAGAAGGCGAGACAGACAGAACTTTGGCTGAAACTCCTCCTGCGTCTTAATTCCTGACGGGAAACACGTTAATATCCCACCAGCCCCCCTCCTCCACCCCTCCACCTCACCAGCAACCCCCCTCCCCTCCCCCACTCCCTCTTATCTCCACCCTGAGCCTCTTTTGATGTCCCAACTCTAATCAACTCGTCCGGGCCGACGGATGTGCGGCTGACACGGGACAATCGTCGGGATCTAAATCGTTACATCTCCCCTGACATTACCGTGGCATTTTTGTCGTGGCAGAGGTAAGGAGAGTGAGGATCGGTTCACGGGGACCATAATTCTTTCCATTGGGAGGCGGGAGGAGGGGGTGAGGCGGGTGGCATATTCATATTAGTGTGGAATTAGGCCCTTTTTAGATGTGCAGGAAATCCAGTGTTGGCGAGGAGAGCGCTGGAGTCCGTACGCGTCCTTATCAGGGCCGGCGTAGGCCCTATTCATACCGACTGCTATCAGCATAATTCTTTTTGACATTTCAGATAAGCATCTTAACGGAAAGCTCCCAACTAGGCAGACGGGGGAGTTGTCAAATAATGAAGGAATCCTACATGTTTACTACTAAAATATCAACCTTTTAAATAGGTGTCTGGATTTGACTGTTATCTGTGAACCCTCATCCTACCGCTTCCTGCATCTCCGTGAGGGACAGGAGGTTAGAGAGTGTGAGTGTGTGCGTCTCTGCTGATGATTTACATCAACACATGCAGACTCCACGGTGTATCAGAACATGCCATAACACCGTACATTAATCCTATCTGCTTCTAATCTGCTAATATTTCCTGGAGAATTATCTGAGGACACTGTTTCATATGCAAATACAGCCAGAGAAACCGGGTAAACACAGCGCTCACCGGCTGCTGGTGGAACATCTACTGTGCCCGGTGTTGGCTGGACAGATTAGGCATCTGCCGCATCGCCTGTTTGTGTTAGGTTGTGGCTGCGAGTAAACACAAACAAATTATCCTTGGATTATGGATCGACCTCTAATCACCGGTCAGCAAGGACAAAAGGCCTCATACTTTAGATTAGCTGGCTGCAAGAAGCTCAGTTACAGCAGAAGTCGAAGCAAAAATCTAACATGATGCATTAACTTTACTACAAATTAGAATCTTTAAATTAATAGAACTGGAACCTGGCCCACTTTGGGTTGTGGGTCAGGTCTCACTTACTAGTAGCCGAGTGGACTCCTGTAGACCTTTGTACATATACTTTCTTTTCTTGTTCCTTTTCATTTGAATGCTTTATTAACTTGGAAAGCAACTTGCAGATTTTTGAAGGTATCAGCCGAAGAGATGTCTGCCTTCTCTCCAGTATAAAGAAACTGGATGGCGCTCAGCTTGTGGTGCTCAAAGCACCCAAAAACACATTTGAAAAACTCAGCAGCAGTGTCTCTTTCCAGAAACCGTGACCCCGTTGCTCAGGATAATCCACAGACCTTGTTGTGAGCAGTTTTAATGCGGGAACTACTTTCTCTCTATGGTAGAATCTACCAGAACTACTTTCTTTCCACTAGAAGCTACTGCCTCAGTCCTGTTTCTCTCATTCTTTCATTCTCTGACATGAACTATTGACCTGCCTCTCTGCAATATACAAAATCCTTAGCTTTCCACTGTAAAAAGAATCAGCACTCTAACTATTATGGTTGTTATTTTAGATCTATTGAAACCAGATCATGGAAAGAAGGATCTCCTGCAGCCCGCTCTGGGCTGTCCGTCATGCTTAGATGATGAAAAATAATTCATAATTAGCAAAGCTAACTGCCCCGCTGACATGCAATGTGCTCGGATGTATGGATGTATTTATGGTGACATTATGTATTGTCTTAACATGTATGTTGCTGTGTTTAGTATGTTTTACCTGCAGGCTCTGAAAACAGATCTCCGTCTGGGACAATAAAGGTCAAAACTAATCCAATCTAAATATTTTATTACTTAAATGTTAAGATAAATAGTCAGAGCATTTTACCTCGCAAAATTAAAACGGTATAAACAGTGATATATATTAAAAATCATTAAAATATTTATTTTTTTGCTGGAAACATCTGGTGAGCCAAACCAAACCTTATGGCAGGCCCACTTTGGGCTGCAGGCCCCAGTTTGGGCAACCCTGGTATATATAATAATAATGTAAAACAGTGTAACTTTGTTAGGAGCTATATTAATTGCTTTATAAATTCAAAGTGCTCCACAAGGACATGAATAAACAAAGAATTAAGAGCAAATACACCAGAGAAACAAGAAATAAAATCAAACACAGAGACAATAAAATAATGATGAATCGAAATGAAAACAAAAGTGAACTGGTCAAACCAGAGGAAGCGTATTAAACATTCAGAAAGGTTTTTAAAATCTAAAATGAGTTAAGATACACTGTATAGTTCTAATTCTATTACATGTTTTTATTGATTTTACTAATTACAACAAACCAGTGATGAAATGATCAAATTGCACCAACTCTGAAACAAAACGGTGAAACGTCCAAAACAACGAGCTGAGAGATGAACGGAGCTGTTAATAATTCTCTGTGGGTTTGTCGGTCGGAGTGACTCCTTTCACATTAAACACATTTGATCCATTGTTAATATACAAATCATTAGTGCAGCTTGAACTTTGACTAAAATGCATTTGGTGTTGACTAAAACTACTACAACTAAAAGTTTCTAAAGGTTTTTATCAGCTTAAATAAGAATAATATAAAGTAGTTTTTTTTATATATATCATCCTTGTGGTTTTCTTTAGCTCACATCAAACTTAACTTTGACTGAAATAAGAAGGATCAAGTAGACAAAATGATTAAAAGTCAAATGTACTTTTGATCTGAGGCTACTTTTTAAAAAGACTACAATTTTTAGCTGTTTTATGAAGTATTTTCCAGCTTTTGTCCCTTCACAATAAGACAGGAAAGGCTGGATCTGTTTAAATAAGAGCCTGGCCACAGCTGTTTGTGTCCACAAAGCAGCAGCCTGCTGCAGAGGGCAAAGTTTACTCATCCCTGCTGTCTAATTGTACATATTTCTTTTACTTTTTGAACAATCTGAACTGAAATTTGACATGCTGCTTTACATGCCTGAAAAGTGTCACGCCCTCGTACCCGAAAACCTGTTCTATCTACTGAAATAATTTCACAAAGACACAATAGTTGATCTGTTTCATCACCGACATGTGATTCATCCTGACATATCAAAGCGGATTCTTTTCATCCAAGTGTTCACAGGACAAAATGTGCTCGGGAGTGAGGAAGACACATTAAAATAGTTGGTTGCCAAAGACATACAATGCATCATGATGAAGGAATAATGGGAGATGGTGACCAAGGACGGATCTGAGAGAGGAACAGAGGAAACAAAGAGCAGGACAGAGGAGGAAGATGAGAATGACAGGAGGAGAAAAAGGACAAAAGAGGATAAAACACAGGATTTTTTTTTGTAATTTTTAAACGGAGTAGCAGCCACAGGAATAGCGGAGGATGAGTGACGGAGTGATTGTTCTATTATGTGGCTGACTGGCCACAGCCCTCTAACATATGAACGTGCATGTGTGGCAGCTTTCTTCAGGCGCTGCTGTTGATTATTTCTGTCCTATTAGTGACATTCTCCTTCACTCACTCTTCTTTTTCTTTCTCTCCGTGCTCGAACAGAATAAACACACTTTACCTTGACTTTACAGCACTGTTTACCTTTCTGTCTTCGTACAAAACCTGTTTGTGTTTCACAGGGAATAAAAAAAAAACACACTTGATGCCTCTTCAAAGTGTCATTCTGGCTGCTTTTCATTTGATTTGATTCTTTCATTATTAATTTTGTCATCGTCTTCGGGTGTTTGTGGTTAGTGCTTGTTTGGATTTTGTTCTGAGAGGTTTTCAGTTTCTGTGGGAGCTTGTGTTTGTCTGTTCCTGCTATTTAACTTCTGGTGCTGATGTGAAAGAAACTGGACATGTCAGACGCATCACTTCCTGTCCACTCATGTTTTTTTCAGGGTTGCCTGAAACAATCGCAATGTGAATCACCTTCGTAGGCCAATTAAGTCGCCAAGAGGAATTTAACTCCAGTTGTCAGTAGCTGCAACAATTAATCAATCATTAAATTATTTGCCAACTATTTTGATAATCAATTAATCATTTTGAGTCATATTTCCTGTTTCGTTACATCTCTCTTAGAGTAAACTGAATCTTTTTGGGTTGTAGACGAAACAAGACATTTGAGGACATGATGTAGGGGTTTTGGGAAACACTGATCAACATTTTTCACCATTTTCTGACATTTTGTGACTCAAATAATTAATCGATTAATCAAGAAGATAATCAACAGATTAATTAATTATGAAAATAATCATTAGTTGCAGCCCTAAATTATACAAAATACCAGTAAGAAATTTACAGTAGCATACAAAGACAATATTTTTTTTAAAGAATGCCTCAGTGAGATCAAAAATCTCTTTTTGAAGAGCGTCGGGCAGAAATAACTGAGTTAGAGACAAACATCATGAGGACATGAGTAGTGCTGAGTGATATGGCTTATAATTTTAAAAAAATATTTCTCGATAAACAGACTTACTCTAAAATAACGCGCCGTAAATTCTGAGTATTGATGATTTTATCCACTATGATGCATGCTGTAGATTAAACCACTTAATCAGTGAAGTGAGGCTGGGTGATATGAACAAAATCAAACTTTAAAATATTCTTTATACCTCAATATTGACATTTATCGATATATATATATGGCCCAATATTGGCTTATCACAGCTATTTCAGTCTATATGTGTATCAGCATATATGTTGTCCATTTTGCATGTATGAACTACTTTTTTTGAGCAGATGCAGATTGTTATTAATTTTTGCATTATAGGCAGAATTCTGTTCATACTTTTTTTTTTAAAATCCATGAGTTTTTATATTTATTTAAAACACTGGTAAAACGTTTTCTGCTCCAGTTCCCTGATGTCATTTTAGACAATAAAGTTTATTGTTAAACTGTCAAATATCCTGCCTGTATATTACAGGTCCTTGTCACAAGTGTTAACCACTTTTGATGGATCCCTGCAAAAAAATGTGTTTATGTAGACATATATTATATTCTGTATTAAGAATATCTTTCTTTACTCCCTAATATTGGTGTTGGTCCTAAAAAGGCTAGTGGTGCTTTCACAAAATGAGATTTTTGAGTAATAATCATCAGTGATGTGGATATTATGACTAAGCAAGTTAAAGGAAATAACAGAACAACTAGAACAGTCTGAAACTTGACTGTAATGCTGCCTTTAGAAACATGATGAAAAAAATATCTAAAATATAAGACCATTTCTAGTCTCATCTCATGATATTGATATAATATTGAGACTGCACAGCGTAAGTGATGTGACACAAAATATGCCACAAGATTAGAATTAAATAAATGTTTGATCATAAAGTAATATGGAAAAAACAACTTATGGAAGTTTAGCTGTCTAAAACCATGAAAAGTAACAAATCAAACTAACAACATCAGCAGCCAGAACATTTATCTTTTTTATAGTTGGTACGTCCTGCAGTACTTCAATGCAAACAGCAGCTGGTGTAGCTGTGCACTATCCCACATAAGACAATATAAGAATATAAAATTGTCATGGCAACAGAGCCGAGTCAAATTCAAGGTAAATGAACTCATCACCGGTTGCAACACTACATATAAAATAACATTCATTCAAACCTGAATCGACTCAAACCATCAGCCGTAGGAAAGTGGCAGAATTATGACTATATGTTATGAATTATGTTTATTATTTAGACTATTTGTTTGTTTGTTTAGTTTAGCTCTCCTTGAATTAACCGCTGCAGACAACACTTCTCAAAACTGTTCAAACTTTTACTTTGAAGGCGAGCTGCCTCTGTTTCCAGCTCTCGACTTACTTTTTCATTTATCACTGTACAAGTTCGATAATGGAACAAGCTGATCGCCGTCGCTTTTCTGCTTAAGAGAGAAAAATAACAGGAAAATGTTCATTTATATTTGTTAAGAAGAGGAAGAAAAAACAAAAAAAAAGCATTGCAGTCGCTTTTCTGTTTACTGGTATCAGAGAGAAAAATGACCGAACCGAAGTGAGTGATATTTTTTATGATACAATGTGAACAATTTCAGATGAATTATACTTTGTACACCTGAGTCAACGCTATTCGAAGAGTGTTGCCCTCTGATAGATTAAACAATACTGTACAAGGGCAACAAGATCCGCTGTAAAGAAAATGGAAAACGTGAAAATGTGATTGTTTGAGAAAAATCAAGTGTTTCTTTTTTTCTTTTCAATAAGCTGCATTTATCCTCAATAAAAAACAGCAACATGTCTAGTTTCAGAGTTACAGAAAAATACAGAGCTCCTAATGAATCTGTAACTTATATTATAAAGTTATACTTCTAAACACAATCTGAAGGTTGGAACATAGTTTCTGAAAACGTGAAAAGACAGAGAACGTTGGACTGAACTGTGAAGTCAGACCGTTTAACTGTTCAGGGTTTCTGTCTTCATGATTTGTTGGA
>JAJHUR010123715.1:0-40315 GCA_027495735.1 Lutjanus campechanus | reverse complement strand
AACTTTATACACTCGATGATTACAGAAATCCTTCAGGAGAGGTTCTCTAATAAAACTTTCTCTTCATTCAGGAGCATTTTCCCCTGCTGTAATAAAATGGTCCAGTTAACCTGAACCTTGGACAAATGCCCGTGTGGCACTGAAGTTAAACAAAAAAAAAAAAAAGGACGGGGGAGTAAAGTGACAGCAGAAATCACAAGAGCTTTGTGTTTGATGGGTATTGGCTTCAACACAAAACACACAACCGTACCTGTTTGGCGAGGGTGACGGCGTCAGCGTGAAGTCGGTCTCTCAGATGAGGGTCCAGTTGGAAAGCCGGTGCAATCTCCACAACCTTCAAAACAACAGATTTTTATTGATAATTCCACAGTGACCACGACACCGTCGGAATGAAAATGCTGCAAACTGACAGTGTCAACAATGAACAACAATGAACAACAATGAACATTTGGATATTTCTACTCAATGACCAACAACAATCCTGCATCTTGTGCAGCTCTATTAATTCATTCTGACACTTGTTGTGGCATCTGGGTAACAATGTGCAACTGAATGAAAACATTGTCAGTTTTGAGTCGACTGGCCTGACACACCAGACCTCAAAAAGCTTTTATTAATGTACCACTGAAAGAAAAATACAGAATTATAGTGGTTATCAACACTGAAAAGCTATGCTATGCTACCCTGCTTCCTTTTTCATTTAATTTACATTATTTAGGGCCTCCTACCATGAGTTACCACAAACAAAATTTGTATATTATGACCCTGTGGGTAACCCTCTAGCGTCATTTCTGGAGGAGCGCCTTTTATGTGCTGTCAAAGTCGGGTGACGCAGAATAAAGAGCAAGAACATCCACGTATGGAGGCGGGCTGGATGGATGGGTCAAACAAACACAGGACTTTGAACTAGGGGTGGGTGATACGGCCCTAAAATATCACAATATTTCAGCGAATTTCTGCAATAATGTTCTTGACACAATGACAACACACTGAGAAATATAGAGTTTGTTTCAAACTCAAGAGCTGTTGAGTTCTCCATGTGGGATTTTTGTATTTCCCTCAGTGGTGAACTTAGTTTGTTGTATTGCTCATTTTGTGGTTAGTCTTTTTGCACTTCTTAACTTATCGCCATGGACAGAGGTCACTACCCTTATGGAACCAGTAGCAGCGTTACTTTCGCTTTGAGACATTGTGACAGTGTGACGTCATTCTGACAACAAGTCCTAATTTTGCCATTCTCACATTCGTTTAACTTATATAACAAATGTAATTTATGTTGTGTAATGTTTTGTGGTTTACATAATAAGTTGCATAACTTTCAAAATAAAGTTATGTTACGTGCATTAACTAACATTTTTATGTTTTTATGCTTTTATTTTGAAAGTCTACTTCAATGTTGCATATTATAGCGAACTTGACGGCGGAGCCCTGCACATGCAAAACTGATGCTAGAGGGGTACCTAAAGCCTCACAGCCCTGACCAAGCTGCAGTATTTGCTGAGCTGGGAGTTGGAATATGTTGGTTTCACTGTGCTTTTTTTTTTTTTGGTGAAAACAGTGTTGACGAGAGAGTGAACCAAACAAGTAAAGTCGCGGGGCATAAAATCAAAACCATGCCTTGCAGAGCTGAGGGGAACAGCAGAGCCGGGTGATAATCCTCTATTTCATCTCAACAAGCGACCCACATTATCGTTACTTGATTCGTGTTTATATAAAAGTATAACTTGCAGCTTGAGTGCAGCTTTAAAGATGCTCTCCCTGACTTTGCTCTAACACTAAATGGTGCCCCCACCCCCACCCCCAAAAATCTCAAAATTTCTCCCACCTCACAACTGGCTCTTAGAAAGAGACAGTTGCCTCATAATCAAAAGTAGATATTTTTCCTCTGACCTATAGAGCTTTTTATCCATCTAGTGAGTTGTTAAGTTTTGGAGATATTGATTGCAGGGATGTCTGCCGTCTCTCAAACATAATGGAACTGCACAGCACTCTGCAAGTGGAGCTCAAAGCACCAAAAAAACAAACAAACAAACTCCAAAGCAACATTTCTTTCAAGAAATCATGACTCATGATAATCACAGACCTGGTGAGCAGTTTAATGTTGGAACTACTTTCTTTTATACCACAGAAAGAAAGTAGTTCCTTTATATTTGAAAGAAGTAAGTCATCGTTACGGCTGATATCTCAGAAATTCAGCAACTCGAACCAGAACAAATCAGATGGATAAACAGCAGTAAAGGCCAGAGGAGCCAGATTAACTGCGTCTTTAAGATGGGAAAAGTATCACAAACGTACAGCTTCCCTGCTAACGTTTAGTAAATACCATAATTTGTTTTCATTTTTCCAACAGGAGCCATCAGGTTGATGCAGCGTGTGTCAGCAAAACAGAAGGAGTGAATCATTTGCGGTCGCGTTCAGCCTTTCATTCGTTTGGTCTTGCACACGGCTGCCGGGTGGGTGGGGTTCGCCCCGATGGAGGCTGATCTGTTTTCGCTCCACCGTGTCAGACTAAGTCAACCCATCCAAAGGAAAATAATTGAATCCGTTTCAAAACAACGTGACCCGTGTCTGATTTTGGAAAAATAAGAACTCAATTAAATTTTTTTTTTAAATCAAATCTCATCCCAAAAAAAACCCTCTCCAAGTATGAATAACACTTCCAAGACAGAGAGAGAAAAACTAAAAATATCCTATCAGCGCTCCACCGTCCCTAATCTATTTCAACAAGCGACTATTCTTGTTTCTGAGATTCAAAAAGATCTTAGATTAAGGGCAAAGGCAGATTAAGTCTCACAGAATCAAAGAGCGGCGGCTCTAGCATGAACACAGCCGCTAATATGATTATCATCTATAATTTGATTAAAAGGGAAGGAAGAAAGTGATGAAAACACATGATTGAAACTGCTTTGAGGTGACAATATGTAATGAAATATTACACGTGTTAATCAGCTTCCTCTGATGAAAGCATTGTCACAGCGACTGACGATTAGATGACACTTGCCGTTTTCTTATTCATGTGGCATTCAGACATTTTTTTTTTTTTTGTTAATGTTTTGACAATCAGGTGATGCTGTAATGCATCATTTCTTTCCAGCAGAAGCCGAAAAATCTGGGAGAAACAGCCCTGACTAATGACATACCCTTAAAACAACCTGTTTGTGTGGATCCAAGTTGATTTGGTGGAGATTTACACAGCTGCTGCAGCTGTTGCCAAGACTCCCATTCACACAGCATTAGCAGCGGCTAATTTTTATTGGTACATAATCCTCTTAGCCCCTGCTGCTCAGGTCACTATGACACCCAGGGCCACAAGCGGCGTAATAATCGTCGTCATAATCAGGACTATAATCACCTTATTTGTTAATATGTTGCTTAATTGGCCTGTTTTGCGAAATAAAAGGGAAATAAAACACTACACTCGTTTGTAGATTCAGCAGACTGCGGCGCTCGCAGGTGTGATTTCTGCTTATGACCTTTGTTTCACGCCCGCCCACCATCCCCCAGCCACTTCATGCTAATCTACGCACTACAGCAGAAATGCCACGAAGATAATCTTAAATAAATTCAAACATTAAGGTGGGTTAAATGAATCTCAAAATGAGGACTTCACCTTTTGGTGCCGCCGCTGAATGGAGCAGTCTCTCTCGTAGAGGTGGATGACATTACCATATTTGTCGCCTGGGGACAGACAAAAGGGACAAAGAGAGGAGCGGGTGAGGAGGAACAAAGAAAATTTATAAGATAATCAGGGGTATGAAGAAAAGGAGTCAAAGACACAACCGTGGTGTGGAGCACAAACATAAAACAAAGCAATAATACATTAATAAACAACCAAAATATACGTATACATGCACAGACTTCTCAGGCAAGCTTTGTGATGCTGGGTTATAATAAACTTGGACTCCACGTGTGATGGACTGAGGACGCCGACGGCTACTTTTTTGTTTTAAAAACCACAGTTAAGGGTTCCCCTCAACAGTCTTAAACGTCTCTACAATTTATTTTACTATCACAGATTTTTCCCTCGAGTACTTTAATGTCTGGAGGGTCCAGCAAAAGACTGGCCAGAGAAACGTCTGATAATGAAAAAGTAGAGCCTGGAAAATGAAAAGAAAAAATTGTGGCGAGAACAGTAATCATCTAAAAACACAGCAAAGAGTTTTCTATGTACTGTAAAATAACACTGTGGGCTGCAACTATTTTCATTCATGTCATGTCATTAGTTTACCCAATTAATTGATTAAAATCTGCACGTGTTTTGTTGTTGCATCTTTTTCCAGATCTTTTTTTTTGCACCGAACTTCATCTGTCAATGCAACAACTTTAAATGTCTTCTTGTTGACCAACAGACTAAAAACCCAAAGATGTTCACGTCAGAGCCGCGACAGTCAGTCAATTAATTCACTGAATAATCATTTCAGTCATTTTTTTCAAGCAACTTTTCTGTTTCCAGTTTCTTAAACGTGAGAATTTGTTGTTTTTCTTTGTCATTTATGGTAACAAATGAAAAGTCTTTGGGTTTTGGACTGATCGATGGACAAAAGAAGCTCTGTTTTTCACAATTTTGACATTTTATAGACTAAATGATTGATGGTGAAATAAACAAATCAATAATGAAAACAACAGTTAAACGTCAGCTCTAATTCACTTTACAGTAACATCTGGTAGCCGATTAATTTTCTGTTGATCAACTGATAATGGATTAATTGTTGCAGCTTGACTGGCAGTAAAAATGCAGAATAAAGCGAGTCTGAGTGCCTGTACTGGCCATGTGACCGCTGTCTTGTTAATATCACTTTGATATAAATACTACATCTTTGCTAAGCCCAATTTTTCAAGCTTAAGTTAAAAATAGTGGCAGCACTTTGGCAAAAACTATTATGGGCTCCATTTTTGAATATAACAGCAGAGCAGATGGATGATGCGAGTTGATGACATTATGTTTTCCTCTTTATATTGTAGCACCACAATTTACCACACAATAATAGCACAATCTGGCCTGCTTCAAAATTGATATCTTACAGTCCAACACGGGCTGAAACCACAAATTTATTAGACCCTTTCTCACGCAGCACGACCCGCGCGACCTCTGTTGTCACGCAGCGTTTGAGGTCACGAACAGGTGGCAAAGATCAAGGAAAAGTGAAAAGCGCAGAGGCAGGAGAAACAAAACGGGGACGGGGGGGAGGCCGGGACGAGAGAAAGGAAGGCAAAAGGAGAGGCGGGAGGCGAAAACTGGAAAACTGAAAGCGAGCAAGGGGAGGGGGCAGAAAAACAGAGGGCTGGCAAAGACACGGCTTTTAACAGGTAATTCAGAAAATCCCTGCATGGCCTAAAGACAGTAATTAATAATAATGACCACAAACACACACACAGAGAGAAACACAACACAGGAAATGCTGAAACATGCACATATGTAAAGACACAAGAAACACACAAGTAAGTGCTTTTGCCTGATAAAATAAGCACTTACAGTAATGCACACGTGAACACGCACGCACAAATACACCTCCACATGTACTGTACACTCTGCCGTGGGTGGTCAAAGTGCAGACACACTTCCTGTAAGTGTTGGTGTTGAGTTTCAGCTCTATAATATTGAGTGGTAGTAGAGTTACATTCACTATAATAAGAAATAAGGGCCAACGAATCCTCCGCTGGACAATAAATCGCTTTCACTCTCATTGTTGATCTGTCTCGCTTCCTCCCTCGGCACTGATGCCGAGCGCACGGACCTCTGCGCTACTTAATGAACTTTGATCAATCCACATACACAAAAAAACAAAAAAACAAAAACGGACACATGGCTAAAGATAAACACAAAGGAAGTCGCGGAGAGCACTTACCGAGGATCTGTACTTCAATGTGTCTCGGCTTTTCAATAAACTTCTCAACAAACAGGGCTCCGTTCCCAAAAGCCGTCAGGGCTTCAGAGTAGGCCCGCTGGTAATTCTCCTCAAGTTCCTGACAAACAGACAAGAAAAATCCATACACGTCTGAGTTAGTGCAGCTATTCAAGAAGCGGGAGAGTCACAGCAGAGGATTTGTGTGGTTTTTCAAGGAGGTTTCGGTGCCTCACAGACTGTATTTCAACATCCTTTAATCTCTGAATCAGGTCAGTTAGTTTTATTTAGTGTATTTTTTTTTTTTAATTTCCTTTTGTAGTCTTTTTATTTCCCTCTCCCTCGTCTGTCATTCACACTTGATGTTGTGCAGTTTTCTTTCCTCTCTTTTGACACAATTGCTTACACGCCCATAGGGAGCGAGATTCTTCGCCACATCTTCCGGGACCGGGCTGCGGGAGGGTCGTGACCCGGCATGCTGAAGGTCATGACTCAATCTGTCTTTGTCAGCCTGTGATGTCCAGCCAGTCTCCTCCACTGGGGGAAAAAACTGAGTCACCCATCATGCCCCCCTCTTTCCCTGCGCATCAGGAGGGGATTCTGGAGCCCGTCCTTTGCATTTTAAGCCTTGAGGAAAGATGCTCTTGGAGGCGAATCAACCAGGTGCTCGACGCAGCGGCGGACGTCATCGACGCTGCCAGAAGCAGGCCTGAGCTTTTATTTTTTAAAGCGGATTCTCAGAAAACAGCGCAAGAGTGGCATGAAAGGAGACCGTGACTGTCACGGATTGAACATAAACTGTACTAACGTGTTTAAAAAAAACACTAAAATTTAAGTGTCTGCATCTGATCGGACCAGATGAACGATAAGAGGAAGATGGAGATCATGAGATTTAGTGCCATCAGGGTTCGTTCTGCCAGATTACAATTCCTGCATAGAAAGCCTCAAAATGCTGTTAGTCAAGAAACAAAAGTCAATAGTCACATAGTAAGAAATCACGTGTTTTATAATTCTAGTTCTATGACATACATTTAAATCCTCATTCATTTGTGATCATGTGTCGTGCATTAGAAGATTAGACCACATAAACCTGTCAACTGTGCAGACTTAATTTCGTTATTCCTTTGCTACACTGTCTGGATTTCAAATACTTTTACGCTGCATCCTGCGAACTCATGCACATTACCGAGTGAATATTTTGCACAAATCTGTCCAGCTCTTTCATTAGAATAACATACTGAAAATATTCTAAAATAAATATTGACAATGTTTTATTTTATATCTATGCTTAGCGACTTGCTGTAACTGCTTTTTTTAATTGCTTTATTTAGATTTTTCTACTTACTGTGTTTATTGTTATGCACCAAATTCCCTCCATGTTAAAAGCTGCTTTTGCAATAAATCTAATTCTAATTTATGAATGAACAAGTCAGCAAAGTGCTGCACACAGTTCAGGGGAATACTGTAGAGGATGAAACTGAAGCGATAAATCAACTATACTGATAATTGATCAATCATTTGAGCCATTTTCCAAGGAAAAAATTAACCAAAAAGAAAAGAAAATGCTGCTCTATCTTCTTAAAATCTAGGATTCACTGGGGGTTTTGTTGTCTTACATGATGGTAACTTGAACAGCTTTGGATGGATTATGGAACGACTGCTCCCACCTGGCAAAAAGCTGCTCCGCTATAAGTTACAAAAGATGCTTTTGTCCTCCTCACTAACACACGCACGACTCTTACACATCACATACTCAAAATGTTCTGCTTTTAAATGGGTATTGTTGCCATACACTCATACATATATTTATTACAGTTAGTTTGTCATCACTTGTGTTCTCAAAAACTTTGTGAAATATTAACTTATTTAGATGGAGGCTTTAATTAAGCCCCCTGGGATTTTTTGCCTCTCCCTGTGCTGAATACTGTTTGTTATCTTTGTCCTTTTTGTGTATTTTTTAAGAAAACAAAACAAACTAATGTGTTTTTGTCAATGTATGATAAGAAATAATGGCTTCTCGTACTGTTAGGAGAACTAAATATCATATGAAGTGGTATCGTAAAAGCATGAGGAGTCACTGAAAAGAGCAGCTGCACCTCGTGTTGGGAAAAGGAAAAGTCACACCTAGAAACGCTGTCAAATCATCGGCGCGCCTCCATTTTTGCAAATGACAGAAAAGACTTTTGAAAGACTTGGAGTTTGCAGAATTCCATTTGTACTCCTTCCACATCAGTTCAGTCCGTCTGTCAGCTTTTGGCCACTGGAGCTTTGATACGTGCCGTCTTCCATTTCTCTCGCTCTTTGGGAAAGCACATCACGTCAAAAAAAAATCTGGCACTTTAATTCTGCCTTGCTTAGCAGTAAACATAAACAACTCATCCCACAATATGTTGAGAGGAGTTAGACTCACTCTGTTAATTGAGCATACAAATGACCCACGAGCTGGCCTGAATGCAATAAAAAAAAGTCAGCCTACACACATTGTTGCTCGGGGTCCCAACAGCGCAGAGAGAAAACCTCGTTACAGTTTCCTCACATCATATCAGCTGGAGCTGCTGAGGCCCTTGTGACTCGACTGAATAACCAGAAATGTCAACAACTAATTAATTAGACCGGGGTACAACACAGAAAAGGTCAAACTTTCCGATGGATTGCCGACTTGTGAGGCTCGTTGACTACAGTACAGCACAATGCTGCCATTTTCTTGTGTAGATCAGTGAGTGAGGGGACAGAGCCGCCGCGGCCGACGCTGACCGTAGTGAAGGCGGTTAAATGTGATGGGGCCTCTGGGTCAAGCCAGTAAAAACAAAATCAATAACTGAAGCATCTTCATTTGCACGTTGCATGTATTTAAATCATAAATTTGAGAGTCAGGAGGATAGAAAAGATTATATTTGGTATATTTCATCAATCTAAATAATCTTCAGAGACTGACGCACTGTGAAATATCCACTTACATGTCACTTTAAACCCCTATGTGCAATATTTCTACACAAACCTTTGCCATTAACACCCCGAATACACCATCACTCCATATCTGTCCTCATACTTTTACACCTCATTACTAGTATTTCATGCATGTATTTGTTAACCACATATTTACACTTTATTTTGCTTGTTTTTGCCATTTTCGGCTCTTATTTCATTCCCGTCTATTTATTCTTTGTAAATACGTGTGAATTAAAGCTCGACCGATATATCGGTCGACCGAAATCGTCCCCATATTGGACTATCACATTTATATCCGTCTATATTGGTATCGACATATAGGATGTACAATATGCACCAACATGAAAACTTTTTTTTCTAACAGAACATAATGCAAATTAAGTTTCTGTTTGCTTTACAGGCAACGATTTATGTATATTTGTTCTAGGTCTGTGCAATATAGCTGAAAAACCTCTCTCGATAGTGAAGTTTCATATTGGTCGATATCGATAATTATTGATCATGTAGGTTGTGAATTACTACATGTTGTGTACTTTAAAGGACAGAAGCTGCTGAGGAGCTAAAATGAGTAAAAATCACAATATTTTTTAACAAATACCTCGATATCGTGACAATATTGCAGGGACGACTTTCACAAAATATGAACCCAATGAGATTATTTTGAGAAATAATCATCAGTAATGTGGTGATATAATGACTTAGTGGGTTAAGACAAATAGTAGAACAGCTAGAACAGTCTAGTAACTGTAATGCAGCCTTTAAAACCAGGAGAAGACAACACTTATGCCATATCATGATACAATATGATACTGACATATTGCCCAGTCCTAATCTGATCACTTTTCTTTATTTAGGCTCATTACATGCATAAATCTTGCTCTATTTGTGTTTATTTACAGTTATTTATAATTTCAGTGCCCCGATATTGTTTTGGACAAGAACATTTACTGTTAAAATGTAAAATATCCTGCCTCCGTTACACATTTTTAAACACTTTTGAGGGATCATTGCAAAAATTGCGTTTATGTATATATCTATATTCTGTACGTTATATTTTGTACAAAGAATATCAGTCGATACGTCCATATTAAGCCCTAATACTGGCATCTGGTAGAAAAATCGGTCAGGCCTTAGTGTGAATCTTAATACAAAACACCATTTGATGCATTTTGTTGTGCTCACACAATGGCAATAAAGTTCTTGAACTATTCTGAATGAATCTGGTATTTTGGGTAGGACACTCACTTGACATAATTGAATGTGACTTAAATATTCTTTGTTTCTTTCTTTTTTTTTTAAACAGCCAGAGCTGTTTAATCAGAGAACAGTAAAAGCTACCAGCCATGAAGGAAGAGGAGGTGGCGATGCTCTGTGCAGCTCTGATTCAACATTGATCTCTGCCCTCCGCTATCTGATTGGACAACAACCAGCTGCCCGATGGGAAGAAAAAAAAGAAAAAAAAAAGTTTGACATGGTCAAACTTGAGAGGCAAAAACAGCAGGGGGGGAGCTGTGTGCGTTCACACACACCCATCTCTCTCTCTCCAGTGACCCGACTCCTGCTGGGAAGCAAAGCTGCCGCCAGGCCTCCGCTGAAATAAACAGGGGTGACAACTTGCCACTCCCTGGTGTCTACGAGGCTGAAGGAGTTCAAATTTTGGATAAAATCATCCAACAAAGAACATTAATCCCCTTCTCATATGTTAAAGTCTTGGGGAAACTTTAAAAAAAAAATCTCTTTGTTTCATCCCACCATTAATAATGTACAATATTTTGGAACACAAAACAACAACAACAAAACAAAAAACAAAAGAACTCATAATTACTCTACCATTGAACCATGGCATGAGAAATAATATTATGGGCCCTGCTTGGCCCGGTTTCCAATAACAATCAGCTGAGGTTAACAGTGTTTTTCTTGGAGGTTAAAACTCTGCATCCATTGTGAATTTTTCACAAGCATCTCCCAAAACACCACTTACAGTGAGCCAGCAGCTGTTGGCTGTCCACGCTGAAAAAACTTATGAATATATTTCAAGACTCTGGACATATTTTTCTGTCTCTAAGCAGCAGGATCAAATCTAAACACACAGCATATTCAACATAGATGAAGCATAAAGTAGTGTATATGCTGATTATCACCAGACTTATAAAAATGTTGTACGTTATGTAGGAGGCGATCTGTTACACAGCCTGATTGCGGTTTTCTGGGCTTTGTATCGTGCATTTATTGGCTGAATTAAGTATAAGATAAGTGTGCCTTTAGCCTTTGGGTTCTTGTTTGAAGCAGAGCCAGCCTGCAATCTGGAAGCGACGGGTCAGTCTGTCATGAAATTGTTATTCCTTCTGGAGACTTTCAGCAGAAACCAGACGTTTTATAATGCAGACAAAAAACAAAGACTACCCCTATCTGACTGCTTCATATTGCTGCACAGACGTTTCACAAGCTTGTTTGGAGACAGTGAAGATGCCACAGAGAGGCGGTAACAGGGACAGAATACTTCTCCAGAGGGAGGCACATCGATACCCTTATTCCCAACAGGATGAAAGAGGACTTGCATTGCCTTTCTTTGGTTGTTCATGTTTTAGTATCCTTTTATTATGAGGCAAATATCTACATAAACAAACCTGAACAAGCAAAATGTTAAAGAGATACGTAAAGTGTAAACAAAAGATCCAGAAGAGGGGCATGTTGACCTGATAGGATTAGTCTAATTTCATATTAGCAATAATTTAAACTCCAAAGCAACATTTGTTTACTCGACTCGAGAGCACGCCAACAAGTGCTAGAGTAACATGAAGCGCACAGTCCAGTTTTGGCTTAAACATGTCTCCGATAAAAAGTGCTGTGAGGTCATCACCTGACAGCCAATCACTGCTGTCTGGATGATTGAACCCTTAACATGGCGGAGATGACGAAGATGAGGACGACGGTGAAAGATTGGCTCAATACATGATTAGTTTCAGGGCACATCAAGTTATTGAAGACATTCCTTTCAGAGAAATAGTTTTCCCGTCTGCGCCTTCCCGCCTCCTGATCATATTTAGAGCCGAGCTTTTTTTGTTTTTTTTTAATGCGTCTGACATGACACACATGTAAGATGCATTACATGTGTTTTATGATCATCTTCATCTTGAGATGTGTGATTGAAAAGTGGGCTCCGGACAGCTACAGTATTGAAAGCCTATTATTATTTTCAAGCCTCCAACACACAGAAATCACTTGAGGTGACAGAGGCAATTTCAGAGCGCGCGCACACACACACACACCAGAACACGCGGGGTGATTGGCGGCCGGAGAGATAAATGACCAGGTAGTAATTTCCAAGAGATTTCACCTTGATTCAACACAAACAGAAAACTAATGAATATGGAAACCAAAATTTGTCACGAGGCCGAGCGGTTTGCCATCACGTTGTGTTTGTTTTCTCTTTGCTGGACAAGATTTATGTTGTTAGAGCAAGCTGTTAAATTACAGCTTTCACAAGAAGTGATCGTGTAGAGCGGCGGCTGATGGGCTCACCTCGTACTCTCTGACCACCCTCATGCCGCGGCCGCCTCCTCCGTACGCCGCTTTGAAGATGATGGGGAAGCCGTACGTTTGGGCGAACACCTGCGCCTCCTGCAGGCTGGAGATGGGAGCGTCTGTTCCTGGGACCACAGGTACACCTAAGACAGGCGAGCGGGTGGGGGTGGGTGGAGTAAAAAAGGATACATAAGTGAGAAATGTTTCACTTTAAAGATTCTGAATGCCATACTTTATAGCAAAAGACTGCCAGGCGCTATTAACTTCACACTGCATTTGAGTCTCGCAAGGTCAAATTTTGTTTTACAGCAGAAAGGAGGTACTTTATGGTGCAAAATAGGAGGAAGACGCTGTTAAATCCACATAAATATAGCTTCATTTATCACAGTTTCTTGCAGCGGCAGATGGAACAAGTTAAAGGCTGGAAATCTAAAAATGTTCAGCACCCCACAGTAAAGACACAAAATTAAAGGGACAGTTCGCCCCAAAATCCAAAATACACTTTTTTTTTTCCTCTGAGAGTTGAGTTGCCCAGTTTGGGAGATATTAACCGTAGAGGTGTCTGCCTTCTCTCCAATGTAATGGGACTAAATGGCAAAAGTCTTGCGTTGCTCCAAGCACCAAAAAACACATTTGAAAAATTGTCTTTCCAAAATTATGCCCCCGGCTGCTCAAGATAATCCACAGACCTTGTTTTGAGCAGTTTCATGTACAAACAAATTTCTTTCTACAGTAGAATCTGCTGGAACTACTTTATTTCTATTAGAAACTGCTACGAAATTGCTCACAGCAAGGTCTTTCAATTATCTTGAATGGCCGGGTCGTGATTTCTGGAAAGAGACACTGGTGTTGAATTTTTCAAATGTATTTTTTGGTGCTGGGAGCAACACAGGACTTGTGCCATTTAGTCCCATTATATTGAAGGGAAGGTTGACACATCTACAGCAGATATCTCCAAAACTTAGTAACTGACACTAAAAAAAAAACTAGAAGGACAAACATCACAGGTCAGGGGAAAAAATAAGTATTTCTGATTTGGGTTGAACTGTCTCTTTAATCCTAAAACCCTAAACTAGTGCCAGGGTGAAAGGTAGTGGGAGGAGGAGAGTGAGTCATTGTGACAATAAGCAACTAGAATTTATGGCAAATTTGGTTTAAATAAAGAAACACTACTAACAATCTAGTAACTACAAACTAACAAACTAGTACAGATATTATAGTAGGCATTATATCAAAGTCAAATTGGCTTTAATGGCATGGAAAACAGATGTTTACATCGTTTACATCGTGACTTCTCCTGTCTGTGGATCTACTCTCCCTCACATGCGATCATCTCCTTCAGTACCTGCAGCGATGGCCAGGGAGCGAGCCTCCACCTTGTCTCCCATCTTGCGGACGGTTTCCGGGGATGGTCCGATAAACCTCACTCCTGCGTCGGCGCAGGCCTGAGCAAAGTCTGCCCGCTCAGAGAGGAAACCGTAGCCCGGATGGATTGCGTCCACGTCGTTCTCCTAAGAAGCGAGAGATGGACGGATGAAGACAAAAGGTTATTTACACGTTCATTATATTTCTGTGCTCTGCAGTAAAGCAGTGAAAATATTCTAAATATACCATATACTTCAAGTGATAATGATTTATGTTAGTTGAATCTTTTTAAAGCAGCTAGAATACATTTGGCTGCTTAGCTTCCATACTGGTACTCCTCTCTGCTTCTCCAAACTGGGGGTGTGTCTACCACCATCTGATGTAGGTAAAAAACTGACTATCATTAAGAACCTAAACACAACCCCACTTCAAATAATGTGAACTATCCCTTTAACGTGCTGTAAACGGTTGAGGAAGCTTTACAGTCTGCATGAACACGTTTTCTTAAGTTTCACATTTAATTTTAAGTTTGCACTGAAATATTTACCAGTGAGCCCCTGAGAAAGGAAACGCAGCCCAACCAAGCAACAGGAGTTCTGTTAAATAGGGAGCCACTGCTGGGCCCCAGTTAACACTTGGCTGACTATCAGTGAGGGAAATAAAAATCAGCAGACACCCTAACCTGCATGGTTTACCACACTCTGTCTGCTGGCGAGGGAAAAAAAAGACAAACGCGTCACACGCGGCGAAGGGACTGTGGGCTGATGACATATTTTATTCTCACTCTGTCTTAGTTGCAATTGCCTTAATCATCATCCACTGAATGGACACCAGTCGGAGCCGGAGCGAGCAGACAGGCACGCATAATTTGAGGGTCAGGGGGAAGGTGCTGACAGCACACACACACACACACGGGGCAGCAGACAGATACAGTAGCTGCCGAGCTTGACAGATAGAGCCATCTCTGGATCAGTATGTGCCATCTGCTCTTGGATACGAGGCGGACTATAATTATGGGCTGTCCCGTTGTTAAGGGAGCTGTTACTGGCAGGCCAGGGGAGGCATGGCGCCACACACACACACACACACACACACACACATAAAATGCAGCAAGTGCTCGCACACCAGCAGGTACACCTCGCAGAAACACAAGTGAATGCAAAGAGACACGGACAGTGGAAGATGATTCACGCGCACACATGCTAGCACAACGCCCTGCAGCTACACGCGCTCATACGAGCAACATCACACGCTCGTACTTTCGCAGTTGCAAGCCGACACGCGCAATTTTCACACAGCCATAAAGCCACACACAGAAGGCGCCGGGATGGAGACGAACGGTTATTTTGGTCACACAGTAACAGAGTGATGCACAGTGTGAAGAAGAGGTAAACATACTCTGAATGTGAAAGAGTGAGAGAGCGGGAGACGAAGAACACACACATACACAACCACACACACACACTACCACAGACACACACTAGTTAGCTGGCGTGGGGTGGCCGCGCTCCCAGATAGGCAGACGGATTTTGAGAAATGAGTTGGACGGTGAAAGGCTCCCCGACTTGGCCGGCTGACCGCATGCCCACGCAGAAAATTATAAACCGTGAGAGATTGATCAGAAAAATGATAATGAACAACTGGCAGCGCGTCCTGGAGGGACAGAGGGAGGACACGGTGGGGTGGGGGGGGACAGAGGAGGAGGTAACATGGAGCAGATCTGATATAACAGAGAGATAAGAGGCGGGGCGGAAAACAGATCAAGAATGATTGTAAGAAGGAGGGAAATACTGAAGAGGGAGGGCGAGGAATGATGGACAAACAAAGAAGCAGGGAGGGAAGAGATGAACGGTGTTTGAGGGATGGACGGAGACAAGTTGCTTCCTTTTCCTTCACTTCAATCAAGCTAAATATAGACTTAGGGTGAGCAGAAAGGAATGAAGGGGATTTGTCAGCCTCATTGTATGCCACTTAGCTTTTCTGTATTAATGAGAGCAAGATTTTCCAGCTTCAGGTTGGTAACAGGGTTTTTTCTTGAAGATTAACCTCCCCTAAAACTACAACGTGTCATTTTCATTTAATCTTTCAGCTCAGGTTTAATATAAATGAGATACAACATGGAGATTAGTGAGCTTTAGAGTTGTTTATATGCACAATTCTTCACTTTGGACAAAGGCAGGCTGGTCATTTCCCCCCTGATTCCCATCTTGATGCTAAGCTAAGTTAACCGCCTACAGGCTGCAGCTGTGTACTTTGCACACAAACGATAACAAGAGGGTGAGAATCTTCACATTTCACTCCCAGCGAGAAAGAGAGCATAAAACAAAATGTTGAAATTTTCATTTAATGCTAATTTAAGACTTCCTACAAATACTTCAAAGTAAAAGCCTTCAAAGAAAATAGAACAAGGGTGGCTCGTTTCAGCGCGGTTAAGCTTCTGAAGATGCAAATTGTTCTATTTGCACCACTTCTCGGTGCAAGATGTCCAACAACACACTGTAAACTACTCTAATGAATGAACACTGAGAACAAGATGTTGTGTGAGGGCAGCCAGGGCAAAGGTTTTTTTTTATTATTGTATGGAAATATAGTGATGTTATTTTAATGCACATGACACTTTTGCGTTCTAGCAGATTAGATTTAAACGGTGAACTTTCATAAAGTTGGAAAACCTACAAAATACATTCATACATCTTTTGCACCGTTATCTGTATAGAGTTTTGCAAGAGTTTACTGAGTTTACACTGCTTTTTGCTTGACAATACTATGAAAGAAAAGTGTGTTACCTCAGGTAAATACTGTAAATATTGTAATATCTTGAACAGGGAGTGTACTCTCTATCTATAGATCGTCTCTTTTGTAAATTATTGTATTTTTTATGCATAAAACCTATCATTCCTGTATAATTTCATTGCACCTTCCCTGCCCTTGTCTCTCAAAGTTCACACCCCTTAACACCATCTTTTTTTAGAACATCTTGTGGCAAACGCACTTTACCTTGGCCACTTTGATGATGTCAGGAATGTGCAAGTATGCTGCAACAGGTGGCAGGCCTTTTCCGATCAGGTAAGCCTCGTCAGCCTTCTGCCTGTGAAGACAAGGGCAAAGGATTTATTATCATCGGTGCAATCAGATGGACGGGTGACAGAAACACACAAATGTGCACGCAAACATTATGGCTTCACGGCAGCATATACAAGCTCAGTTAAGAGTCGGCACCAGTATTCACTTAAAATAAATTAACTTCCTCAAACTTGTGCAAAATATCACAGCTGGGGTTCTTACAAGAACTTGAAAATAAAACCGGCGGACGCCTTTTCTTGCCTCATTGCACTGGTTACCTGGGGAGTTTTGAAATTATTTTTTTAGTGTTTTTTAAAATCACTCAGTGGCCTTGCCTCCCTCTTACAAAACTGACCTTCTCACCTCTTAAACCCCGGTCGTACTGTCACATCTGCTGCAAGCTTAGCTTTACATTGACAGACAAGTGACAGTTAAAACAACTGCTCTGCTTACAGTGTAGGACTCCAGGCTGCTCGCTATTGTCAAACCATAATAATGCACTCGTCTTGCACCCCTGCATTGTTCCTACAATGTTCCTGCAGCCTGCCTGAGCTTCAAGTCTGGGAAACAACTCGCTTCAACAGTGGACTGCACATTAAAGAGGACTTCAACCTATTTAATATACCGTCTATGGCTCCGAGTTGCCTTTTGGACCGCAGTTGGATGTGCAATTGTTGTATATTGCTCCTTTAATCACTCAGATTAGCCCTCCAATCAGCCTTTAGGACAGGCAGAACGAGGTGGAAGTGCAATCATATGACAAGATTTATAAGTCAATGAACATTAAAAAAGAAACAGACATTAGTAAGAGTGGAATAGAAAAGCTCAGTGAGGATTAGGATGTCTGTGTGTGTAAACTAAGCAGCGTGATTACCCGAATGTTTGTTATGTCAATACAATAATAGTTATGTCCCTACTTAATACCAGTCACAGAACAAAGAATTGCCCCAAAGCGCAGGAGAGGAGAAAAAAAATGCTCCCAAGCTTCCTTTAATTGCTGTTGGCTCTAATCAACTGTTAGCGTTTTCATGGTCGATACCCCCAGCGGTGGCAGCGCAGCAGTTTACTGAGACATCTGTCGGTTACGCTTTCTTTATTTAAACCTGCGTGGGGCCCATTCGGCTCTCATGTAGCAGAGATTAGTACCTGTGCATCTGTCCAGTGTCCTGCTCGGAGTAGACGGCCACCGTTCGAATCCCCAGTTCGGTGCAGGCTCTGAACACACGGATGGCGATCTCACCTGAGGAATGGATGATGAAGAAGATGGTTATTTTTATTAATTTATTGGCCATATTGTCTTTGTTTTGCTTGGCTACATTTTGCTTCACAGTTTCTCTTCTTTCCTGAATGTCGCTCCTCCTCAGCTTCACTTTTATTCTCTTTATTATCTAAATGTGTCTCTTTTTTTTTATCCGCAGCAGATTGAACATAGTGGGAGGTTGTAATTCTATTTTTAATAAGCACACTTTATACAATTGTATCAACATCCTGTAGCATTGGCCTCATTTCTGCTGAAAATAAAATAAACTTTGAATTTTTTTTATGCCATAAACAAGACACATTTATCTGGCGTGCAAAAAATATCCAGACTCTGCAACAAGTCTACTGTTTCTAAAGTCTGAGAGCACAGAGAGTAAAATCTCAGCTTCAGACAACCAAAACACTGCCTGCCTTTAATCTTGCTGTCACTAGAGCCAAATACTTGTTTTTCAAGCAACAAACATTTTGCGGGAGGAGAAAAAAAGAGAGAAAAAGTTTAGTCACTGAAAACTAGCAAGATGTGTTGTTCCCGCTTGAAGGGGAGGACAGCGTTCAAACATTTGAGGAGAATTAGAAAAAAGGGAGACAAAAGCAAAGAGAGGAAAGTGAAGGACGACAGAAGGAACACAACGGGATGAAAATACGAGAGAGGACAGCGAGGAGAGGACAAGATGGTATGATAAGCCCGACAAATGACAAAGTGGAATTAAGGTGCTAGTGCCTGTTGTTGACTTAAAGTGGTCATGACATGGACTTATTTCATCACTGGAGTAATATGCAGTTATGATAGTCACTGGCAAATGTATTTTTGCATCAGTGCGGGGCAAAGAAAATAAACAATTTACAAGCTGTGACAGCAGTCATTTTGTCACTCAGACATGGCAGTTAAAGTAAACAGAGAATAGAAAATGGCTGAATAGCAACGTCCGATGACGCACGATGTAAAGTTATGTTAAAATAACAGCAGCAGTGCACAAATTACTGCAGAAACGTTTAGAAAATCTATTTTAAGTGACTGATGATGTGTTGACGTGTCGTTGACAAAGCGCTCCGGTGCTTTCACTTCAAGTGTTCGTGCAGAGTTAAACGGCTGTGATAAGCTTTGTCAAAGTTGCAGCAACACATCGTTCGGTCTCACACACTCCCAGGCTTTAGATGATTAAGGGCGAGGTCGTCTAACTGCAGCCATCTTTCTGACGCACAGCTCTCATGATAAATGACGTCAATTCTGTCAATAAGTCCCAGCCTCCCGCTGAATTTCAAAATTTATCAATACTGAACGTGTCCAAAGTGCATCAAATTCGACACTGCACTTCCTCGGCTCCCCAGAATTACACCCGCCACGTTTTAAGAAGATCAGATGAATGGTTCTCGACACATGCCAATTACATTACACACGTGCATGGACATTCCTTGCTTTATAGTTGAAAAGTGAAGAAAGCTTAGAAAAGGACGACGGAAGAACAAAGAAAAAGGACGAAAGCCAGAGGACCTGGAGGGCAGTTTTGAAGAATTGAGATACCAAAAGAAACAGAGTTTGGCAAGTTTAACAAAATGACAAATAAGTGGAGAGGAGACAAGAGGAGCAGTGGAGGGGAAAAAAGAGGGAAATGATGTAAGGAATGAAAAGAGAAGAGCGAAAAGGGGGCAAAGTCACGTGAGGTTTAAAAAAAAAAAGGGAGACAGCAATTGTCTCAGAGGAAAATCACATCTGACAAGTGCTGAAAAAGACAAGGAGGAGGAGGAGGAGGAGGAGGAGAAGAGGGGAGGTAAGAGGGGTGGAGGGGAGGAACAGGGAGGAAAGAAAGAGCAGAGCAGCAATGGCAAAGAGGAGATGTGCTTGGTGAAGTGGAATCTGGGCTGATATGATACGATGGTCCAGTCTCTCTCTTCATCACACACACACACAGAGTCAAGCCGAGCACGGTCCGGTGCACTTCAGTGTGATGAATGTGATCTAATGCGGTGTTGATATCGCGTCACGCTTATGCGACGGAGAGATTGACGGAAAGCCCTGCTCTGTATGTGTGTGTGTGTCAGACTGTGAGTGTGTGGACGTGTGGCAGAGACCACAATCTATTTGAATCAAATTGATGGATTAAAGCAGTTAAATAGAGCCTTTAGGGGAGGGGAGACATGAATGCATGCATGCATATGCTCGGCGCAGACTTATGTGCCGCAGCAGGCCGGCAGAGTGCGTCCAGAATTTAAACCCCACGCGCTGATCAATCTGAAATTATAAAACCAAATCGAGCATTTTAAAACGTGTCCACGGGAATAAATACAACGGGAGGCTCTGAAAAAGTATGAATACATTGACAATAATTTATTTTTGTCGCTCAAATCCTGCCCGTCACCTGAAAGAGTCGCTCTAATTGCACGCTGAGGGCCTCTCTGGACAGCATTAGCATTAACAGCAGCTGGTCCGGTTATTTTAAGTGTTACCAGAGCACGTCAGTGATGTTTACTCCGTGTGAAACGACCATGCCGGTGGCCGCTTAGCGTTTTGAAAACTCTGGACTTCTCTATAATTATATTTCCATTCAGATCTCAATCGCAGTATAAAGCAGGCCCCACTTATGGTGATTTCTGGCAGCTTGGAAGGGAACAGATGAATAGTTTTGCCTATTGGTGGGTCCAAAAGTGTGTATCATCTATCCAGAGAACGTAGGGACCTCCATGCTGATTTTATTTTAGCTTTCATAACCAGTAATATTTAAAAGGACCGGTGTGTGGGATTTAGTGGTATCTACCAGTGAGCTTGCAGATTGCAAACACCTCGTCTCCCTCTCCACTTTCAAGTGTGTAGGCAGAGTTTGAGTCGTGTCCCCAGTAAGTCAGCGAAGGCTTAGTGCTGTCACAGTGTCAACCCGTCAAGCGCTTGACTTTTAGAGCCCTTAATGCACACCTTCTGCAAGTCTGCATTTCTGCAGACTTTGCCTGAGGGAATTACCCGGGGTTACCAGGGGAACCCCAGAAACTCAAGGTTTTTTTTTTTAAAAACGGTGTGTAGATGACAGCGCTCTCTTAAATATGGCTGTGACAATCGACAAGCGCATTACCAAGGTCACATGATGCCTACTGTGGGGGTTGGGCTCATTACCGTCATAACCGCAAATTTTATTTTGAAGGGTCTGCACCGTGCATTTGAGATCAGAGCTACACACAAGACAAGTCAGGAACACGGCCTCTGATGGGTTCACGCTCAACAAAAAGCATCACGGGGTGGTCAGTGGATGGCTAACAACATGCTAACAACAACCGTTTTCAACGTGGAAAAATAGATAAACAATAACAGAAGACATTCAGTGTTGGATTTATATTATTATGGATTTATTTTACAAAGAATCTTAAAAGGACACTGCAGTTCAAGGCTGGATTACAAAGCTTCTAAAAGGAACACGATCGCACTGGAGTCTACATAGAAAAGGTCAAGAAGCTGCAGCGTTTATTAACCGACACTCCTGTACTGTACATTTACTGCCACAGTGACAACTTACTGCTAGATTTTTGTTTGGGTATGAGCAGCAACATTTAAAGCGATATTTTCACACGTGCATCCATTGAGAGATATACGAAGTCTCGCGATACATCGACATCATGTTTACATGCTACCTGTTACATGCTACAGTCGACATTTCGGGTAAAAACATGGTGTAAATGGCGTCTTATGTGGTTAACTTATTAATGTCGCGGCTCACGGACACTTGGATTACACCACACGAGCAGGATGGAGACATTTTGTGTCTTCACTGCCATTATACCGGATTTGGCTGCAACCCTGTTTTCTGCTGAAACTCCAGGATTGTTTTGTGAACTGAAGATCTTCACCCATCCTCACATCGGCACAGGGGTGAGTACGTATTGAGTGGATTATCATCTAGGAGTGGAATATCGCTTTAAGGCTTTAGGGGTCACATTGGGATTGGGCCCAAGTGTCTGGTTTGCTCTTTCTGCACTACTGTAGAAACAACATGAAGAGGAAGAGGACCTGCACCCTCCATAGATAAAAACAGCTCATTCTAAGGTAACAAAAACATGAGGATTCTTTATTTTCAGGTGCTTATACACTAATGAAAACACAGCAATGAATACTGTATTCCACTCCTGCCATATTCTGGAAATAAATCCCTGTAAATCTTTCACGCTGAAGCTTTAAATAAACATTTGTACAGCATAAAATTCAAAAAAGGTTGAATACATCACGCTTGTATTATGTACAAACACTCTTAACCTCAGCTTCCCTGTGTACAGTGAGGACTACGGTTGCAGTTCCACCTCTGTTTCCAGCATTTTAAGAGGTTCAGTGCTTCTGTATTAAAGCAAAAAAAATCTAGCTTCTCCAACCACCCACATACAATGTGTGCTTAAATATTAGCATGTGCCAAAGCAAACTAAATACTGGCCATTAAATATTGAGGGAGACTGTTCTTTTGCCGGGGGAAGACTGTAAATGTCACAACTTTTTCTCTTACATTATAAATGAAACCGTATTAAAGTGTATTTAATTTAATGGGGCTATCTGAATTGCTTGTCTTCTTCAGTGGTGAATTAGTGCAGGATCTTAGGATGTGGGGGCGGGGGTCTTACCTCTATTGGCCACCATGACTTTCTTGATTGGTCGATACTCGCTCTGCGGGGCAGAGTGGGCGAAGCGGGAGACGAGACATGTCCTCCTCACAGCCAACAGGCCGAGGCCACCTCGGACCACAGCGTACCTCAACATCCTAAAAGAAAAACAGAAGGAAAATATTTAACATTCACACGTCTCGATTCACTTAAAACTTAACCCGACAGCTATAGTTGAAGGGAGGAGTGAGACAAAGTGAGACATACTCGCTAAAGATGGAAACTCACGAAGCAGGAAATTCATTTAATCTGCATAAAAATCACAAATGTCCCATCTAAAACCTACTACTTATACTTTCATGTAATATTTATGTCTTCACCAAGCTAAACTCAAGTTTCTCAGGTGTAAAAAAAATGCTTCGGGGAAAATGATAAGGATGGCAGAGCTTTGCAAATGATTAAACAAGAGGTGCGTGCCCTTTTAGAGAGATTACATCTCCGAAAGTGGCAGGCCCTATTAAGTTAATGCCGAGGGTTGTGTGCGCCTTTCAACTTGTTTGGTATTTTCTCAGAGAATTTTAATTGGTGTTGGACGTACTGATATTTAGCAGGAATTTCGGATCAATGCAGTGCTCGAGAAAAAAAAAAAAGCTGTATTATGTACAAATCATTCGAGAACTGTGGCCTTGACCTCGGTTGCTATGAAAGTCTACAAAAAGCAGCAGCCGGTTTGCTTGTGTGATGAACGGGTGTACAGAAGACGTTACTCTGTTCAAGTTAGAGAAAATAAATTCCCATATGAATATGACTCAAACACATTATGAGTCAGAGGCTGTTGGATATAATATCAGTCTTTGGTTAAGATGCTGAAAAGATGCGAGTCAGTTTTCATAAAGCCAAGTGCGTCGATTATCTGATGACAAAGGGGAAATTATGAAGCGGTCTTTAAAAAAATAAAAATGCCACGCAGATTGTGTGTGAATTCAAAACATTCCTCCTGCTTGAGCACTCTTAAGAATCAGTTAATTAAGTTAGTAATGTCTATTATCTTTGAGTGGATGGATATAATACATACAACTTTAGTAAAAGTGATAATAAAAGAAAAGAGAGAAGAATAGTGTAGCTGACAAATGAATCAAACATAAAACTTCTTCCAAGTAGGGTTAAAGCCAGACAGCCAATCAGCTGCTGCCCCTTCTGACCAGCTGCTAATCAGCTGCAGGTGCATCTAATCAATGACAAGCTACTGGTGTGTTTGTGGTGCCCTTTTTTTTAATTTAAAACAATAAAATGAAGGCAGAAATTTCAGATACAAATTATACAAACTATGATTAAACCTTACAACCTGCTCCCACTTGTCCCACTCACAAATTAAACTGTAGGAAAGACACAAACTTGCAGATTTTTATCTTAAAGATGCAAACCAAATGATTAATTCTGACCAAAAGCACAGCAACTAGAGTGGCAGAGACTCTCTGTGCATGAATCATGTTAAACACTGCATAAGATACTGCAAAGTCTTAAATTCATTGTCAGTTTTGTTTCCTCAGTGACCGCATTTGATTTAGGACTACACGCAAACTTGGTCAGTGAACAGCACATACAGAAACAGAAACAAACCATTCATTACTCCCAATACTGGCATTATGGTCTGATGGTTGCTGCATTTCTAATCAATAATCCCCTACAGACATACAGTTACTAGAAGCATCCTGTTTCCAAACATATCCAGACAAACTTGCCTACAACCACATGTAAATGACACAGGCGTACGCATACATTACACACATGCATTAAAGGCGCAAATACTCAGCAGCTACCTCGACTAGATGTTCTCATTCACTGTTGGGGGAACTGGCAGCTTTGCTACTAGTGGGAGCTGTGAGACTGCACAGATGGAAGCTTCTTCTTCTGGTCTGATTGCAAGGCTACACCTCACCGACAGTCCTTTGCTGCCACACTGTGGTCAAACAACAGCGCTGCAGTCAATGGAGACTCAGCTGACTAATGTCTCTCATTGGAAATCCCAGAATTATTAGATAATGAAGTCATACTGTATGAAACAATGCGTTTGGTTTATTATACAGTTCATGACAGAAGCAGCACATTTTAAAGAATGACAGCAAAGGCCCGATCTTAAACTGCAGCATAAGTGGGACATTGATCCAGAGCCTCAAATCACAATGAGTGCTGGCATCTTCTCCAAAAAATTCAACTTTTTATGATCACTGTGGCCCAGACAGAAGGAAACTCCATTTCTTTGAGTCAAGTGAAGTCTCAGAAACATAAGGTTTGTTACCTGTGGTTGCAGGGTTTCACCCAAAATCAAAAATTACATGATTTTCCCCTGGTCTGTAGTGCTATTTACCCATCAAGATTGTTTTGGTGTGAGCTGCAGAGTTTTGGAGATGTCTGCCTTCTCTTCAATATAAAGGGACTAAATTGTACTCAGCTTGTGGTGCTCAAAGCACCAAAAAAAATACATTTGAAAAATTGAAAACCAGTTTCTCTACCCAAAAATCATAACCTAAGTTACTCAAGATAATCCACAGACCTTGTTGTGAGCAGTTTCACACGGGAACTATTTTGTTTCTAGCAGAGAGAAAGTAGTTCCGGTCTATTCTGCTGCAGAAAGAAAGCAGCTTGTGTCTGAATGTGGTTACACGTGGCTCGTGGTTGAGTGGGTTTATGCCAGTTTATTCTGACACAGCCAACATGCAACCTGATTTTCATTTTCTAGATGAAAATACTGCCAGACCGCGCTGCTTTTCGAGCAGCCATCTTTCCTGTTTTGCTGACAACAATGGCACGCCGGATGAAAAGGGGGCTGCCGTCTGATGGAGTTGGGTTAACCAGCTAGTGGCGGATGGCTGCATAACATCTTAAAAGCAACACTTAACTGGCATTGCAGATGAATAAAATACTGATAAAAGGTTTAACCAACTATTATTTCTGTTGCCAACAAGCGAGGGTGGCGACGTTTAATCGTGTAGTCAACTAATCGTACACAACCCTAATTTTCAGTGGTTTTACTCTTGATCGTGGTCTTACTCTAAACTTTTATTCAGTGTATAAGGGGACAGTCTTCAGCCTATCATATCTAACACTGTGGACAAGTGATGGGATCATATCTCTATTTAGAATGAATTACAAATCAAGCTCATTTAGTTCGGCTACATAAACCCCCAAAACGTTCCCCTGGAGAATAAGAGGAAGTGAATCAAGAATCAGCGAGTAAAAGCTTTTCGACTGTCACTGAATGCCTTCAGACTGTCTGAGGCTCAGACTGAAACAGAATACTGTACCGAAACAAAAGCAACAGCGTCACACTTTGAAACAGATACAGTTTCCAGAGGCCTGAATACAACAGGGAGACAACAGCGTACCGGAGAGGAACAAGACAAATGAACCAGGCAGACGGCAAAAAAGCAAATATCATCCGTGTCCTCCATTAACCTCACCTCTCCATTCCAGCTAAAGTATAACTTCTCACCAGACAAGTATATTTATCATAAACTAGAGCTCGTTGGGGGATATATGGGGGCGGCTGCGGCTCAGGAAGTAGAGCGGGTCGTCTACTGATCACAGGGTTGATGGTTTAATCCACACCTCCGCCCATCCACGTGTCAATGTGGGTGATATCATCTGTGATACAAAATAAAAAATACTTGCACATACTGGATACGGTGGCCAGACAGATGAACGTTTTACCTCCTAATTCCTCTCCGGTTTAACAGTCAGCTGGCAACGAAAAGGACCCAGTGACCTGTCACAAGATAAATACTGTAATGATATTACTTATTACCTTTCATGTTAGCGTCAACATTGACTAAACATCAACATGAATTGTGCCAAATTTTCCCTTTAAAAGGTGACATTGTAGAAGCATGACCGGTAACAAGGAAACGCTGATTTAATGACGTGTACAGAAAATTATATTATAATATTTCCAGCCAGCAGCATAATGATGGGTAATTTAAGCAGTGTCCTTTATCAAAAATGCCCTCTGATGTCCCAGAAGCTGGAAATCTACCAGAAACTGAGGCCTGCAGTGGAAAGAAACTTCCCAACAAGAAATCTTGCAGAGTAATGACTCTCCATCTACATGCTAAGTTAAAAATTATAATTATAAACAACTGATATAATGACTTGACGATAAGGATTTCTTTCCAACAACAGTTTTGTGCGCCCGCTGCCTTCTTCCTTCCTTTCTTTCTTCCTGGCTCCCTGCACCGACGGATGGAGCTAACAATAAAATGTGCAACGACAAGAGGTTTACCGGTAGCGCGGCTCGCTTTGCCAAAATGCAGTGAGGCAAACTCAAGGATAAATTGTGGAATGAGAGGAATGTCCAAGTGGTGGGGACACTCGAAGCTGTGAAAATGCAACTTGAGGATAATTTTGGTTTTGAGCCTCAACGTCGTACAGCTGGTTTGTCTCCTTTTCTGGCTCTGGGGAATGCCTCAGAGACTAAAACCGTTGTTTATCAGGACTCAGCCTGAGAAATAAAGCAAAGAAGGAAAATGGAAAAAGAAGGGGATAATGATTTTGTGTGCAAGTCTTCATTTTTAGGTGCTAACCCACTCTCAGAGTCACGAAGGCCGACAGAGCGCTGAAGGAGTCTATTTTGAAAATATCTAAAAATGTGGTGAATACAGATCCTGGCCTTCACACTGATGAAAACAGATTACTCAATTTAGCACGTGGGGACTCACAGTGGAAAACATTTGTCTATTCTGGTGTCTGACTCATAGTTTAACAAAAAAACAGAGGAAGTATTGACTCGTAAACCACTTGAAATATGAAGAATACTTAATGAGTCTTTTCTCTCAGGCAGGAACAAGCTGTGCGCAAGCATCAATTATTATTTCCAGGGTACTGAATTAAGCCACATTAGTACAGTCTAACATGCAATACAACATGTTGAAAGAAGAGATTACATTGGCGATCTGATCCGGTCTGTGGTGAAAAAAAGCACTTTTAATGCACAAACTTTTACGGGACGTATTTGCCCTCATATCATTATAACTCGTTTCGCGGCTGCCGGCTGCATCCGCCTCCCTCAATACTGAACCAGTTTTAAAACGAGTTGTACCTATCAATCATACACACACATACACATGCGGGAAATAGGGCCCAGGTTGAAAAATACCGAAGTTATCCTTTAACTTGGATTCCATGTGGCTCAGACTGATAGAGCAGGAATGCATCTTATCATGCACAACATGCAGTCGTCAGTAGGAGTGACAGTAATTGCTGCCATCAATATTCACCCTAAATACAGGAGCAGATGCAGCTTGATCAATCAATGAGTTTTAATCATGATAGGCTGTCTGATAATTGGACTAATCAGTTTACAGCTCTGAACTGTTTAACTGTTGAGTAAAGCCTGATCAATACATCGGTTGATCGTTATTATCGGCCCATTATCGGGCTACCGCAGCTGTATCGTCTATATCAGCATACGTGTTGTCTGATATGTGTCAACAGACCCCTTTACAGTTTGTAAACAATGAGAAAGCTGCGCGTGCATTTTGCCAACAGAGGTACGGCGAATCACAGCAGCTTGTCAACAGGCCGCTGCAAACACGAGCTGTTTTGATCGCGTCCTCAGTCCAAGTCAACACATTCAACAGCTCGCAGCCGGTTGCTCTTAAACGGTCGCGGTCCTGTCGGAACTTATATCGACCACTGGAATATCGATTCTGTACTTTCTGTGGAAAGTATCAGATACTCAACAAAGAGACATTTTGGTGATTCTGGTGCTGGTGAAATGTTTAATTCAACCTTTGCAGCTTGATAACTCGTCTGGACGACTGGGGGAGACGCTTCATCTGTTGCCGAAATGCGCGCACAGCTTTTCGATGACGTCGGCTGTAAAAGGGTCTATATGAAAACTTTTTTTATTAACACAACATAATGCAGATTTTGTTTTGTTTTGTTACTGCTATAGGCAGCATTACGTGCATTTTTTTTCTCAATTCAAGTTTAATACATGGATACCTTTTGCTCGATTTGTGTTTTAGATTCATAATTATTTGTGATTATTAAAAATACTGGTGAAACTTTACTGTTTCAGTGTCCTGATATCATTTTGAACAATAAAGTTTCTTGTTAAACTTATAATTTTTACATCATTATTGTTATTTTGGTTGAAAAACATGTTAGAAAATTTATTTATTTTATTTTTTTTGCAGGAATCTGTTCCAAATGAAGATGTTTCTTCAAGTCTCGTGGGACAGGACATTTCTATCTCACAACATTAATTAATTTTTTAAGTTTTTTTGACAAACAATTTTGCACAATATTGCACCTTCTATATTATTCTATATAAAGAATATCCTCTGATTTATCAAATTCTTTTATTCTTTAATACGGCTATCAGCCCCAAAAATCCAGTATCAGTCAGCCCCAATTATTAACTGATATCTTTTCAATCACTGCTCAAACTTCATCTGATACACAAACAGCCCAGCTGAACACACAACAGGAACACTTCATGATATTACCCTCATACAGGTGTTATAATTGTTGTGTCCACTGTATTTTTTTAGGGGGAAACAGGGGACGGAGTAACTTCTGTCAACGGTGACAGAAAATCCGAGTCATCCGCATAACTTGCTTTGTTTTTCTTCCTCCACACACACACACTCTGTAACAAATCTCTTGCAGATGGATTACAAGGCTTACGTCGGGATCAGTTTCGTGCAGAATGCTCATGTGATCCTGGTCTTACAACGCATGAAATCAAACTGCATTGATTACACATAAGAAACACTGACAGCAGACACATTTTAAGAGCTTGTCAGTGAATAAACGTCTCAGGCTAGTAAAGTTCCCAGGCCTCACAGTGATTTACACGTTCATTATTCACGCTGGGTCTCATTCATTTTGGTAGAACCAGGAACACTTACTATGCATTTCCCATTTAAGGTGCATTTTTTGACTAGAAAATTTGGAAATGCATCAAGTTTTATCATAGATGGAGGTTAATGCCCCCTTCCAGCTGATTTTAAAGCACTTGTTTTATGTAATGAATGATTTGAATGACTTCCTGTCAAAGAATTATTAAGAAAAAGGGGACACACCTCTGAAGAATTAGGCCTATCCTAAGCATTAATACTGTTATTATAACCTTTATCTGATATGTAAAAGCTAGAACCATTGGCAAAGTTTCCCTTTGGGTTTTTTAACAGACCTTTCAGGAAGTTCTTACTGTGACACAGAAACATAATCTCCTTTAACTGAGTCTAAAACTAATAAAAAGGACAGTGAGGTTGTCTTTTTGTTTCACACGTGAATGATCCGCCCACTTCGAACCAGCAAATTCAATCAGATATTGACATCGGTTTCACATGATTCCATTAAAGATACCAAAATATCTTTTTCGAAGAGTTATGCCGGTGCAGTCGCTGGGAGCACCACAGCTCCGTCTGCTTCCCAGACAGCAGAAAAAAATTCAAACCAGGGGGGGAAGAAATGTGGCTGAAGTAACTCAGCAACAACTTTTAGGTTAAATCTGGAGGCTTAAAACCAGTTGCAGACACCTTTTCAACTTGTGTTGTATACAGTACAAAGACAAGGTATTTAATGTTCGAACTGATAAACTTAATTGTCTTTTTTAAATATACACTCATTTTGAAATTGATGACTACAACATATTCCACAAAAAGTTTGGACAGGAGCAACGAAAGACTGGAAAAGTTTCAGAATGCTTCAAAAACACCTGTTTATAACATTCAAACAGGAAACAGGTTAATTGCAGAACAGATGACAGTATGATGAGTGAGTATGAAACAGGCATTCATGAAAAGCTCAGTCGTTCACATGCATGGATGGAGTGAGGGCCACCACTTTGTGAAAAACTGCCTCAGCAAATAGTCCAAATAGTCCATAGATATTATTACAGGGGCTTGGAAACACTTCAGAAAAACGTTGTTGGTTAACAAAGTTTGTTGCTGCATCTACAAAACACAAGTCAAGACTCTGCCATGCAAAGCAAAAAGCCACATATCCAGAAAACCTGCAGATTTCTCTGGACCCGAACTCATCTGACGGGTCCACATTTCAAATTGTTCTCAGAAATCATCCGGGCCAAAGAGGAAAAGGATCATCCAGACTGTTACCAGCACAAAGTTCAAAAGACAGCGTCTGTGATGGTATGTGTGTTAGTGCCAACAGCATCATGGGTAAATGTCACATCTGTGAAGGCCCCATTGACACTGAAAGGTACAAACAGGTTTTGGAGCAACATACGCTGCCATCCAGCATGGCGTCTTTTTCAGGGACGTCCCTGCTTATTTCTGCTAAACAATGCCAAGACACATTCTGCTCATGTTACAACAGTGTGGCTTCGTAGCAAAAGAGGGTTCAGAGATCTTTTTTCTTTTTCAGAATCGGCGTTGTAGGTATGAACCTTTGTTTATGAACCAGTTGTTGTACATTTAATGGCACTAGTATGGCTCCAGACATCAATATTAACATCTGTTGATGTAAATGCTTTTCTGTCTGTCCAGGTCTTGGCTGAAACAGTTCAATAAGACATTACTGTATAACCTCTTTCCTACCTGAATGATAACATCGGCCTCAAAACTGCTGCAACACAACAGAAGAACTGAATTAAATTATAGCTGGAAAGCCAAAATGGAATGAAGACGTTTTAAGCCAAATGTACTCGATGACCTTCTCGGCCTGTTTCTCTTTGTCGCTCTCTATCGTCCCGTCTCTAAATCTCTGTGTCCTCCTCCCAAACACACACACACACAGGGGCACAAACAAACAGAAGCACAAGTGTCGTCACAGCAAAGCTTTCTGAACAGCCATGTGTCCGACAGGCAGCACATCTAAGTCATGACAAACACGCGTGGCTACATGCACGCGTCAGACACTCCCCTGTGCAAAGTTAAAGGTCAGGGGTCACTGAGAGCGACCGGCGTGTGCTCGCCAGCTTGAAAGAAAAGAGGTGATTTCTGGTTCATACATTAACTTCCCGGAGATCAAAGTTCTGTTTTGACGCACAAAGTCTCCGATATTGTGACACACAAACACACATAACTAGCATTAACTCCACTGATAAATCCACTGATCATTGGACAGATACATCAACGTTATTATCTGCCAGCATTTGTGCAATAACAGAGAATCTATCTTTTCATCCTTTACAACAAACACTGCAGCCTAATTCATTCAGAGCTCTCTGAAGAGGAAAAAGCTCTCACGTAATCAAAGTGATATCGCCTTAAAAGATCTCTATTACTTAGAGTGAGTATGAGTATGACTGCCAAGAAGTTGAGCCTTCCTTATAGTGGTATTATTTATTACAAAGGTTAGAGAGCACAGTGGTCCCCTATCTATCAACTCCCCGGGACACTGGACGTTCCTGGTGGGGTTCATCATTAACAAACAGAGCTGGGCGAGAAAATATATCATTTCGTATTTCCCACATTACCCAATAGTTCAGCCTGACTTATTTTATTCATTTGGAAAACTTGGAGCTTAAGTTGAATTTGTTAATTAAATTCTGTAGGTTTGTGTCTGTGACGTGATGATGACGATGATGATGAGGTGAATCCAATAAAGATTTGTGGCTTAATGTACAGGAAAAAAAACAGTTTTAGTTATGAACTACAGCCTTTATGATAAGGCTTTAAAGTTGTCAGATGTATCAATACTTTTTTTCAATACCGTGAGTTTAACCCAGTACAAAATTCATTAAGTGAATATTCATTGACTCACAGCACAGCAGAATCAGACAGCGCTCAGCGGGGCGGGAATTTCGGCGCCATCACAACGATCACGGCCGATGTGCCGCCTCAGTTTGGCCTCATGCCCCTCAAATTAATGATCCGCCCTGCAGCCAAAATGGCTCCGATATCCCAAATGAACTGCCCCAGCTGATTTCACCGTTTTCTCCTCTGCCTCTTTCCCATCAATACAGTTTTTTTTGGACATCAGTGTCTTTTGTTGAGATTCTGAGTGGGCAACATCAAGTGATTCACTGCACACGTACCTAGATTTTGAGCCTGATATGAACCGCTGGAAAACGGGGCTATTTAAGTGTGATGAATCACAGCAGAGACGGAGCGCTCGGGATGAGCACAAGAAAAGGAGCGTCCAAATATGGACATATTTGTCAATGTGACATAAACTTTCTTTGATCATGAGCCTGATGGTTCTCTACGACTCTGTGATTTACACTGCAGACTGCAGCCTCTGTTAACAGCGACAAACCGCATTATAGGCCCGTCTATGCTGCTGTCTCTCTCTCTACGGAAGCCGCCAATGTGATGCAGGGAAAAAAACAACAACAAAATAATTACTTATTATCTCAAAATAATAACATATATCACAAAATAATGAGAAACTTTCCCAAAACAATGAGCTAGTATCTCAAATAATGACTTATTATCTCAAATCAATGCGTTGTTATCTCAAAATAATGACTTGATATCTCAAAACAGTGATTAAATATATGAAAATAATGAGTAAATTATTTTAAAATACTAACTCGTTACATATTACACACTATTTACTATGATGTCATCATATTGACTGACCTCTGGCTTATTTCCAGTATCCCTGGACTTTAGCGTTATCAAAATTTATTTGTAAACGCTACAAGTTTTATTTGATATTTGATTTGTTTTATTTGATGGCCTTGCTGCTGTGGAATTTGGCCTTTGTGCCTTCAAAATATTGACAACATAAAAGGCCAAGTGGCCTTATCCCTAAAATGATGAAATCCCAGACCAGTGACTTTTTATAACAACTCTACAAGTTACGAGACATTTTCAAGTGAGGTAAGACATACAGGAATCCTGCTGTGCTTCTTATGTACAAAAAAACACACCTGACAACAGCTGACAGTTTCACCGCCCCCAAACACCGTTCCCAACACGTAACATGACACAGAGCTCTCGCCTCAACATGTTTTAACAAAAGATCGCCTCACAAACACACACAGACACGCACTCAGCACTATCTATCCAGGTAGACTGGCTGCTTATTTTTATAATGCACAAAAAACTGAGATAAAACAAAGACTCTCGGCGGCCAAGTGATTTCTGAAAAAGTCCTTTGTCATTGCATGTGGAGACAGAGCGAGCAAAAAGAATAGAAAATTGATGTGTGTTCATCCACACCCCCTTCTTTCCTCCCTCGTTCCACCTCAGCAGTCTCCTCCTCTGTCCAGCCTGCCCCTGACCCGATAGGTAGAATGAATGACTCTGTGTCTGTAAACTCAGGCAAAGTAGATCAGAGCTCTTCAAACACAAGAACATATAATATCTCTGTAAGATTTACTCCTTAATCTAAATGTAAACAACCTAAAAAAAAAAAAAGCTGAAGTCAAAGATGTGTTTGCTATTCAAACTAACGTCAGTCACAGAATGTTGGTGACCATGCAGTGGGAAAATAGTCCAAGACAGGCTGTCGTCCTCGCACAAAAACACCCAAGAATAAGATTTAAAATGCAAGGAAGTAGCGTCCGACATCACTGTGTCAGAGCAGTGAGCAGCAGTTAAGGTTGAGGTTTATAAAAGGTCCCAATTATCAACGGCGACACATGCTTCGACAGCAGGAACAAGGTTACTGAGGCTGACTGCGTTTGTGTAGACAAAACAGATGCTTGTGACTGGACTGAAAAGTGGTCAGCGGTGGCATGAAGGTTGGAATATTGAGCTTGCGGGAAAGGTAGACGGTGGGATCGTGGGTTTGAATTCACAAGCCGTCTGGGAAAACTCCGCCGGAAAGACGTAAACAAGAAATCCTCTAATCTTTGTAAGGACCTGGAAAAAACACCTTGTGCAATACGTTACTGTTGTTGTGTAATAAGTTTCCATACCATTCATAAAACCTCTCCCAGACTTCACACATTTCAACCAAGTGTGAACCAACCATGACGTCCCCACTGGTTTGTGGACTATTGTTTTCGATGACTCATGTTTGGCATTACTGTCTTGGTTTTTCTTGCAACCAGAGGATGCACAGTACCAACGAGAGCATGGCGCTGGTGGGTGACATACTGCAACTCGCGCACAGCTTGGTTTCATTCTCGTCTGTTCAGCAGGAAAAGATGTTTGCCACAAAGTTTCTACAACTTACAACTAAACAGTGCACTAAAATGTATCTGAAAACATTTTAGCCAAGGAGCAGGCAATGTAGTAACAAAATAATGTTCTTTCTTTGAACAACACTGCCCAGTTTTGAGTTTCAGACAGCTCAGTTGGAAACCGGACACAAAATTGTGGCCATCAGGTCGTGATACTTCTCGTATTACAGCTAAACAGACCACTAAAACAAGTTTCTGAAAATATTTTAGGCGAGGAATGAGAAATGTAGTAACAGAATCTTCCATGTAGTTTTTTTTATTTTAATTGATAGGGCAGCCAGAGAGTAGACAGGAAAGGAGGCGGAGAGAGAGAGGGGACGACATGCAGCAAAGAGCCGAATGCAGGAGTCGAACCAGCGGCCGCTGCGGAGGACTAACAGCCTCCATGCGTGAATCGGACGCTCTACCAACTGAGCTAAACGTCTGCCAGAATCTTCCATGTAGTTTAATCAGAGTTTCACAAGCCCTGTGTGCTGCATTGTGTTGTGCTTTTGCTCTATTTTATTCTAAACGGGACCATAATTTATAAAATGCACATCACGCTGTACAGAAAAAGAGCTAACACTCATTTGAACTCAGCAACGTCAACAAACGTAAACTAGTTGTTGTAACATGTAATAAAGTACAGTTTGTGGTGCATTGACAGGATTGTTGGAGCCAAATGAGGCTGCTACATTTTCAGTGTCACTCAGCCTCGTTACCAGCTGTGTCAACAAGATGCTCCAGCCCCCTGCGGCCTCGGACCGGCTGCTCCTTTAGGATATTATATGTTGGAAAAACACAACGTTTATTACATAATTCTTAAACAGCAAGTGCATGTTGCTGTGCTGGACACTTTTTTCACATTTTCACTGGGCTGCATAGAGTCCATGGAATTATTTGATCTGATCTGTTGTCTTTTTGGTGGTCACAGGCTATCAAGGTCATATTTTGAACTTGAACTTGTGATTTATATACAGTATAGATTCTATTCTGAAAGAAAGTCACTTGTAATGAGGAGCAGCAACAAAGGAACAAAATCACAAAGAACATTCTTGACCAGAGAGCTTTAGAGGAGAGGGGTCGGAGAGGAATGTCCAGTAAAACCCTGAAACTGGACTTCACTTTTGCTCTCTTTTATTACCAAGAGGGGCCTACTAGTAGTAGTCAGCTCTTGTGTGCTAATGTGGGTGAGGGGCTGCTGAGAGTGTGACATTACCAGTCCCTCCTTGACTTCACCAAGTCTCGAGGGAAGAAGCAGCTTCCAGACACCGCTGATGCTACACATTCACGCAGGTTTTCATGATTCAGCTGAACACCTGTTAATCACAGTTGGATCAATCTATCATGACCCACAACAAACACATCACTCTGTTTAATCCGATTATATCGCCTAAATCATTATTTATGTCAACAAGCATAACAAGATGGAACTACTTTAAGACTGACTTCAACAAACCATGACTAAACACATGTCAAAAGGTCTGACAGAGACTACAAAAATAATGATTACGTCATCCCTTTTGTAGAATCAGAGTGCTAGTTCATTCTCACCGCTAGTAGGCCGGTCTTTGTTTACTACTTGCCTCCTGGTCTGACAGATTCCACTTTAACTCCTACACCTCTCATGACAATCGTTTGTTGGATGGTAGTATTAAAAGCAGACGGCCCAGTGTTTCCAAGGAAGCATAAATAATGCTATTTTTTCCCTTTTCATTTCATGGGAACTCCAACAACAGGGCAGGACCTCAATTAACTGACAGCCCTGAAGAACAAGAAAAAAAAAATGCTGAGGGAATAAGGCAAGTCTGCACCAATGCATACTGAAATAAACAAGTGCAGTCTTTTCAGTTCATTGTATTTTCAAAACTTCTATTGTAGTTTGGGGAAAGATATGAAAGATATGTTTGCATGACAATGCAAATGTGCAACATCCCAAACTAAAAACACAAATGCCATTAGACAGACACATCAGTTTTTTTAAAGTGCAGATATAAGAGTCAAAACACTTGCTGTGGCACATGTTGAGAGACACGTTGTTCCACTCTGGATGCAAAAACACTCGAGGTCAAAATGTTCTCTCTAAACTCCTCCCTAACAACTAGGACTCTTGATTTAATCTGTCCTAAAAGGAATGCAAACTGATTTTGAAACTTTCAGGAAATAAGATTTAAAGGGCTTGCCTGCAGCATGACATTACAAAAATATCATATCATTTCAGCCTTGCGTGTGGAAATATAATATCCTCTGACCATCCCAGGGCACCATACATGCTACCAGATATAGTCTAAATTTAAGTGTCAGTGGAGCACTGTTACATACTACTGATGATAGTAAAAACAGATTTATCTGAACGCTAACATGAGGAGCTAACACGACTTTGTAGCATGCTTCATTTTTATGTTGATGTTTTGTTGCGTTCACAACAGCTCAGCTAGTCCTGTCTGTCCAACTGACCCTTCCTAAGTCCCGCCCCTTCTTGCTCTGTGCTCCAATAGTAAGGCAAGCTTGGTGCACAGCAGATCCTCAGTTAGCTTTCTCCTTTCCTGTTTCATTTATTTAGAAAATTTAAAAAAGAAAACCTAATTTGAAAAGATTTTTGAAGATGGTTTAAAGATGTTGCTGGAGGACCTGTAGAAAAAAGACATCTTAAGTTAGCCAATGTTAGCAATAACACTAGCTAACTAGCTAGCTAATGATTGATGTAAATTAGCTAGCTGGTTAGCTAGCATTTTGATAACCTTAGTTGGATGTTTTGTTCTCATGTCTTCATGTTTTATTGCCAATAGCTATCAGGGGCCAGGAGGTCAGACATGTAAAAGGCAGGGAGAATCTGGTTAATTTTCAAAATAAAAGACTCTGTGCAGACTCACGATCATAAAGTCAGACAGACAAGAAATTATTTAACCACATAGCCTGCTTATCCATGGGACAAAACACTCCGCTGCTGAGATGTTTCTGACACACTGCTGGTGGGGCTTGCAGGCGTGCGGAGGACGGATCAGAACTGTGGCGCAGACGTGCCGTGTTTGGTGGAATCAACCAGTAATCCTGAACTCTGAGATGACTGAGCCTGAGATGGGAAACTGTATGTTTTCAGGTCAAGAACAGCTGATCAGAATTAGTTCAATCAACTCTGAGTATGTTAACTGTGGTCGGAAGTCAGAGCTAGGAATGACATCACACCCGAGTTGAGCGTGTTCCAGTAAATTTATGTTTTTAATCAGACATTTTGCTAACATTAGCTAACTTAACATGTGAGTAGTCTATATAATATATGTTTTATGGGTCCTCCCGCAACATCTTTTAGCCATCTTCAAAATTTGCGTTTCATTTCGACACAGACGAGCACTTAGCATATAGTAGAGGAAACAGGAAAGGAGAAAGCTGGCCAAAGTTCTGCCGGGTACCAAGCTTACTTATCTGTTATTGAAGCACAGAGCGAAAGGGGCGGGACTTAGGAAGGGTCAAACGCTACTCCAGAACCATGAGAAGCTCAAAGCCTTCAACTATCTCATTTTGAATATCCAGATAAGAAATTCTGTGGGGAAAAAACAACAACAAATGTCTTCTTTAAAGATTTACAAGGTTGAATGTATGTTTGTGAAAAAGGGAGCACTGAAACTTCACTGTTGCATTACTGCAACAAGTAATAACATCGGGGTGAATGAGTGAGTGACACACGTCCATCAAACACAAAAGGCCACTAAAGTAACTTCAAGAGGCCTAAGACAAAAAGCAGCCTACGTCCTTCTTCTACCTGCATAATATCTCTGATCACATCCCCTCTAGAGGATTTACAGCAAGTTCTGCTTCTGACGTTTGAAGATAACTTGTCCTTTGTTTGAACACTGCACAGCTCCCACTGGGCCTCCCCGAGCTCAGGGATGGGACATCTGTTCTGCATGTTCAGTACCACTGTTAGAAGCAGAGTAAAGGTTGTTTTGAGGATGAACAAACTGTACCGTCAAATGATTCTGACACAACAGACACGCATGCCCGGGTTCAAAGGTCAAAGAGCAGAGACCACATCTCTCCAACACAGACAATCAGTGAGGAAAAATAGGCCATTATGCACATACCCTGACTATGTTTACCTGCACAAAATATTCCAGCTTCTGTCCTTATTCTGACAAACACAATATTCCTACTATTTCACTAGTATTGCTGCCGTGCATACTCTTATTATGGAAACTTTTTTTAACAGCTTTCCGCTGGTGGCAGACTTGTTTGACTGCGTAAACACAGCCTTCCTCTTTCATTCTTTCAACCACCTTCTTGAAAAGGTCAGCATTGCGATATTTGTGCATGTCCAAAAACTGTTGATATTCCAGCATTTCAAAATATATGAAAGTAGGTGTGTTTCTCCTTCCAATCAGAAATGTGGCCTTTTCTTTTGTGCATGCATCTCTACTCCAGCATTGCAAACTATAGCAAAAAAAAAAACCCAACTGACATGCATATTCTGAATGTACTGTATACATGTACAGAGAATGCTCCTAGAGCCAGAATAATACAGGTGCATCCCACATACTTAACCGGAAAATTATCCTTTCAGAATGAAGGCCTAATTCAGAATATACAATCAAATTCAGAATATTGTCATATTGCAAATAATAGTGGAAAATTAGTTGCGCTCTGTTAAAAGCTCCTTTTATAAGCTGCCAACGCGATACCAGACATGTTATGCAATGTACAAGTTTCAGCATGTAAACATTTATTCCCCTCTAGCACAGGCACAATGGGAAATGTAGTCTCTGCCGGTGTGGTGCCTCCCACTCTTGTAAATACCAGGATTCCTATTTAAATACCTCGAACCAGTAAAAGAGCCCCCAGAATCAGCAGGGAACCAGTGAGCAAAAGCAGTTATGGCTGCAAGTTTTGTCACGGTGCCAACTCGGACTAATACAAAACTCCATTGAAAAAACTCCTAATTTTGACAGGCTCTTGCAACACCCTCAGAACACTTTGATCCCACGTTGGGAGGTACCGCTGCTATGAGAGGTTGAAGTTACCGTGTGCACATTTCTGCTACAAAGAGTCAGAGTTAGCCATGACTGAAGTTACTGAGCGTAGCCTGCACAAGCACAGAAACTACTATTTACTTTCAGACGAGTGTTTTTATGCACGGAGTTTGGTTGAAGTAGACACACAAGTTGCAAATGTATTTCTCTGAGGCAACTGTGCAGCTAGGACACACTTGCAACATCTGTTACCACGTTGACAGCAGGACGCATGCAAGTAAAGGTTACACATCAGGAAGAAAATGTACAGGGTGAAATGCACGCAAATGACAGCCACACACGCACGCACGAGTCATTCATCCCCGTGCACACACACGTTACCCATCGGTACTCACATGCTGCTGCTCTGTCGGGTGGCAGTAAATGATGTGAATCCGCTGTCAAGTAACCGGACACCGAGTGTAAACAGTCGACTATCAGAGTGTGTTTATGTGTGTGTCTTTGCTTGCTAACCTCACACTCACACACACACTGTCAGACACACTCGGAAGGAGGAACAAGGAGATGTGGGGGGGCTTATGTATATAAACACACACACTCCTGCACACACACACACACACAGAGAGACAGGTACAGAAGGAGTGACTTCGGGACGGCGCTCAAGGCGTCGACACACACGCTGTCACACA
>JAJHUR010123714.1:5805-16192 GCA_027495735.1 Lutjanus campechanus | reverse complement strand
TCACAGAGAAAAGGCACGTATATATCCAGCAGTGAAAGAGTTCTGAAAATCTCTTCTTGCAATTTTTGTCCAATCGCCACAACATTCCTGCAAATTTGACAACTCATTGTAGCTTCCCATGAATCCCACCGATCATAGAAGCTCCCCATGCAGATGTCATACCCACTCAATGTTAAATTATTTATTGTCACAGGTACTGAAAAGAGCAGAAGCCATTTTTATATTTTATCATTTTGAGCTTATTTGACTGAGTTTGAGCTCCAAAAAGATTTTACTTCTTTGTGAAAAACCTCCCTGGTGCACTTCTGCATTTACAAATAAAGCATATTTTGTCAGAATTTTTCTAATCCTGAGCCTTTCAAAATAACTGACAACACTCAGAACACAGAGTGATTTTATTCTCCCTGAAATACGCAGAGTTTTGAGTTTTTGAATTTGTACTCATGCCTGAACTTTCATTGCAAATAATTCTTAAAAACATTGCAACATGCATCACAGTCTTTTTTTAGAGAAGCACCCAGAACACCTGCAAAGTCCTGGAGGGACTGATTAACACTTCATCAGCAGCAGTTTCTGTTTCTACAAATCTTCAGCCACTGCCTGCATTTTTGTGTTTTTCGTCATCTGCATGTCCTGGTAGATTACAGAGTGAAATGCATACTTATGTATAAGTAAAAGTACTGACTGGAAAATCTACTCATAAAAGTACATGTACCCAAAAAACTATGTAATTACAGGAACTTGAGTATTTGTTACTACATAATTACAGTCACATGGATGTTCAATAACTTGTGCTTGTGCATGCTAATAATTATAAAGTAAATAATAATTTTAACGTACTCTCCAGCATCTCCATCTCACGTTGCTCCAAATGTTTGAGCACTTCATTTTTGTGAGAACATCTAAAATGTGATCCTCACACGGTGGAACTGATCTGATCATGTGATGATCTTTTGTTTGTAATGGTCACGAGCGAGACGCTGCGGTAGAGCCGTCCCTCGGTGCATGAAGCAGAGATGGTTACCAAACATCACACTTTCACGCTCAGCCTCCATCTTTTTTTTCTGCCAAACAAAACCTCAGTGTTACAACATCTTTATCCCTGTCTGACAATTAAAAGTCAACACTGTCTCTCACTGATCCTTCTTACTTTGTGTATTCAGAAAATGTAGATTATAAAAAACAATGTTTGAGAAGGTTTTGTGACTGTGCAGCAGCAGAGTTTTGCTTCATGCTGTCTGTATTTTTACATCTAGAACTTAAGATCTCTAATATTTAATCTCAGTTTGCACCAAACAGCAAAGTTTTTAAGCAAGTTTTAAGTTTGTCATTGAGCTTCTAAACCAACCTTGGTGACAATGACAAAAACAATTCATGAGCTTTTTCTGATCTGCCACTTCTATTTGAAAGATTTGGTGAAGTTTAAGGGCAGTGATGTTTAAAAGAAACCAGTGTTGGGATGTGAAGCACAGTCCTCAGTGTTAATAGTTGTGTTTCCATGATGTATTTTATGCGATGTGACAAAATACTGCATCAGAAAAGGGTGACGGAAATGACGAAAGTCTTTTTCAAAAAAGAGTTCATGCTTGTAACAGAAGATGAAAACACTTTATAAATTAGTTCTGACACAGTGAATTTTTAACTCACATTACCGATCAGCTGTTTCTGCTGTCATATAGCAGATGTGAAAGAATGTTACAACATGCTCAGTTTAAAAAATAATCATTCAGATGTCTTTACATTTCTCCTAGATGGCCGAGGCAACTGGTTTTGTTTCTTCTTCATCAAGGTTTATCAGTGGCTGGCAAACAGCTGGTTTTGTCTGTTTCACAACCTCTACTTCTTGTTTTCCATTTTCCATTCCATTATCTACAACACCTTCTTATCCTTGAATGGTCACAGAGGGCTGGAGCTGGGGTACAGGGCTGACGCACAGAGGCTAGAGGCTGACATTTTTTCGGGAATCCAGCGGGACATGATTTCTGTTGGATTCCTGCAGAATGCTAGTTAATTTCTCTTTTCATCATGGGATTGGGATGGAGATTTCTGTCTGCGAGGTGAAAGTCAGAACCACTTCACCTCTGTTTGTCACTGCCATGCCTAACGTAGCTTATACCACCAACTTCTGATGAAATTCCAGCTTGCATAGCCTAGTTTACTCGCACCAAAGCAGTTGATGGAAACGCATTTGTGTCAAATTGGCTGGACAGTTAGATGGAAACATGGCTTTTGTCAGACACTGTCCTCCCGTTCATGTCACAGTGACAGAATTACGCTTCTTCCGCCTTTGCGTCTGGTCATTATTTTCACAACCACAAGAGTTCCCATGTCAGAAAATTATGAATATAGGTTGTTTAATGCGCTGGAACAATGTGGCAGATGCTGTCAGCTTTGTGTTTAAAAGAGTCTCATCTTTCTACTTCACCTATATTTCCCTCCTGATCTTTCTCTCTTCTATCATCATCCTCCAGCTCTTTGTTTCTCTCCATCATTCTGCCCGTGAACATCTGTGTTCTGTGTTTTCTTGTTCATCTGCAGAGTATTTATATCAGGGCATTAGTATAATTGCCACATTTTTCTATCGGCTTGGTGAGGAATGCATTTGTCTCCCAGACAGATAGAGGAGTGATGGCACAGACATGAACAGCTGTGGTAACATCGCTGTGTTTCAATAGAAACAGGTGCGACTGGGCTGTTGAGGCTTAACACCAGTGAGACACTGGATCCTGATTGGGAGTGGATACGCTGGGGACAATAAATGTGTGTGTGTGACTGAGACAGAACAATCCTACTGCACATCTGCACGGCTTTTTTTATAAACTTGTTTTAATAATTTGTTCACATGCACTAATAAAGGTTGCATTTATGGGTTCTCCTCAAGCAGGAACTGGTTTTGCACGTCACAAGTAAGTCTCAAGTCTTTGCACTCAAGTCCTGAGTCAAGACAGGCAAGTCCCAAGTCCTAAACTTTGAGTTTCATGTCCTAAATAAGTCATAATCAAACAGTGTTTCCAGCCTCATTAACTTAATTGTAGCTAACTTTGTTTTTCATTGATATATGACTTTAAAAAGAAAATACTTTATCAGCTGCACACATGGAGGATCCGTGGTGACATACGTAAGCTTGCAATCTGATATGAAGTTTTATCTCGATATATTTACCTCATGACACATGTAATATGGTGAGCTGACCCTGTGAAATGTGTTTGAGTGATTATGATGCAGGCCTGACAGTAATCTGTGAGTAAGAACATGTCTATATCAAATAATGTTGGATAAAAAAAAGAATGTTGAATATGTAGGACTGTTTTTTTTCACATACTGAAAGTCTTTCTGCATCTTTTTAGGTACATTTTGTTCAAACCAGTTGCTCAGCAGCAGTCTTGGCAGTCAAATCACTTTTCAAGCTGCTTTCTGATGGATCACTGAATATTAAAATCAGGATCCATCCATCCATTTTCTTCCACTTATCCGAGGTCAGGTCACGGTGGCAGCAGGCTAAGCAGGGTTTTCCAGATGTCCCTCTCCTCAGCAACACTTTTCGCCTCCTCCTGGGTGTTCCCAAAGCATTGCCAAGCCAGATGGAACATGTGATCCTCCAGTGAGTTCTGGGTCAACCTGGGGGTCTTCTTCTTCTTGTACGTGCCCAGAAAGCCTCTAAAAGAAGCCTTTCAGGAGGCGTTGTAATCAGCCATCTCAGCTGGCTCCTTTCAATGTGAAGGAGCTCCCTCCAGATCTCTGAGCTCCTCACCTTATCTCTAAAGCTGAGTCCAGCTACCCTACAGAGGAAACTTCAGCTTCTTCTATCCAAAGCCTCATTCTTTTGGTCACTACCCAAAGCTCATGACCCACTGAAGGTTCACTACAATGGTCTGGCACACCAATTCACCTGTCCATCTCATGCTCCATGTTCCTGTCACTTGTGAAAAAGACCCCCAGGATGCTGAAACTCCTTCACTAGGGGCTTTTTTTTTTCTGGCAGAGAACCATGTGCTCAGACTTGGAGTTGCTGACTCTGCTCCTGGCTGCTTCACACTTAGCTGCAGACGGCCTCAGCACATACTGAAAGTCACAGCCTGATGAGGCCAACAGAAGCACATCATCTGCAAAAAGAGAAGACAGAATTCTGAGGTTCCCAAACCAGACACTCTCCTCACAGGATCGGGAGACAAAGGCTCATGGAGTCCAGCACTCACTCAGTTTAACCAGCACAAGACGACAAACAACAAATTCCACACTCCTGTCTTGCAGGATTTCATTCATACACTGCCTTCAGAGTTTAAAGCCAATGTGTAAAGTCTGTAAGACATTAGTTCAGTCTTCAGTCATTCCCAGGAGCTTTGTCATGCTGCTCAGCATCTCGTAAATGCACAAGGTACTTTTTAGTGTCTGTATGAGACACATAACTTTAATGTGAACGCCTCCACGTCACACATAGAATAAAAGGAGCAACAAAGACTGTGTGGAGGAGGTGGGGTGGACGACTGGTCAAACAAATGCAGGACTTTAGTCCAGTTCTAAGCCAGCGACTTGGTCAGAGGTACCGACTGGAGAAGTGACCCAGCTGAGTCAGGAATCCCAAACCAGGAGTTGAACTAGATTCTTTTAGCTTTTAGCTACTGTATGACTTCACTGTGTTTTAAAGTCTCAGTTTTACCTCATACAACTCCACTTCAAATAACATCTTCTTCAGGTTTAGAACAGGGTTCATGATACTGAGGGTAGCAAGAGATTCAATCAAAGTACAAAACAGTTGTGAAGGTGCAAATAAGAAGCTTCCCATCAGTGAACACAATCCCACAGCAAACCTCAAGAAGCAAAAGGTGTTTGGCATGTTTGCAGAATATACTGCTCTGTCTGCAAAAGAGATTTAACATCAGCACAGACAGACAACAGTCATACAAATTAATTCACAGTGGATGTTTCAAGACTGGAAACTTGCTTCTCTAAATGTCTGTTAACTCAGAACAGAGATTTCCACTTTATGTCATGTTAATTATCACCTGGATGGAAACACATTCATGTTTTTTGCCTCTGCCTACATACATAGTACATCGTAAATATATTTATTTTTTAAATGTTAAATAGCTTTTGTTTTGCAGACCATGCACATGCACATGTGTCTTTGTGTGTGGGTGCAGTTCCCTCTCAGCCCAGAAATCAAGATGTAAATTATGGTGCACTGTGGGCACAAACAGGAAACATGAGGAAGCCGGTGTTGCTCTCTACAATATATCAGCATATGAATCAGAATAATAGATGGATTGTAGTCGGAGCCATTTGGGAGAGTGCTAGAGTGCTCTGCAATCAATGGACTCTAATTATACCTGTAAAGGTTTGTCATTCACTGCAGCTCTGAGGCTGTTTATTGGTTGGTTATTTTGTTATATTTTTTCACTGTCATCTGTCTTTTTATGTCTCTTTTTCTGCTGTCTTATTCTGTCTGTCTGCATTGCATTTATATTCATGTTTGACGATTTTTCAATTATTTAAAGGGTTGGTTCACCTAAATTACAAATACATACCTCCTGGTCAAGCCTTTGCTTTGCACACCTTCAATACTGGTCTTTTCCCAGTAATGAAATAAACAGACTGTCCCTTTTCACCAGATCAGACTAACATCTAAGTGGAAAAGTGTAGCTGAGTCCTCAAGCATGTTTCCTGAGCAGTAGTGCACCAGAAGTGATGTTCCTGCACCAGCTCAGCCATGTTGGCATGTAGACTAATAATGTTGCAGCTGGGAGAAGAGATTCACAGGCCTTCAGCTCAGCCATTAATCTTCCATTTATATTCATGTTGGACTGAGCTGATCAATATGTGGTTTCCCCTCATGGTTCCACTCCACAATGTCCAGTTTTTGAGTGACAAGAAGTAAAAAGTGCAAAGACACGCTGCCATGTTTCCATCAACGTACTTTAAAGCACATTTTAAAATATAACAGACGGAAACAGGAAAATCTGAAAAAAATGTTTTTATAGTCTTCCAAAGCTGACAGTCTTGCAAGACACTCTCCACTTGTAGTGACAGTTATATATTCAAAAGACAGCAGTATGTATGAAATGAGATTTTTTTTAAAATTACTATGTAACAGAAAAGACAGTTGTTTCGAGATTGGTTGCGTGAACTCTGTCCTCTGTGTCAGCACATATATGTGAACATCAGAGCAAGCAGCTGATGGAAGAGAGAACTCAAACTTGAGTCACAGCTGCAAGATGATTCAAGTCAGACAGACAAAACCTGCCCAAAACTGTGATCTTTTCATAACCCCACTACTGCAATCCACCCCAGCCACCTCCATGTGAACCCGGCATCTTATATAAATGTAGAGTTTCAAAGAAACATTGTCTGTGAACATGATTCAGGCAGGAACTACATAAGAACATGTCACAGTGCCGTTCTGTCTTTTACAGAGTTTCCCTCTTTTCATTCAAATCAAATCAAATCAAATTATATTTATATAGCATCAATTCACAACAAAGTTGTCTCAAGACACTTTACATATAGAGTAGGTCTAGACCACACTCAATAATTATATTTACATCCGACAATTGAAACAATTCCCCCATAAGCAAGCACTGTTATCTGGATGCATCCTCTTCTTCTGCGGTGGTAGAACGATTTCCTCACTGGAGAACTGGTGCCACCCACTGCTTATCTCTATGAACCAAATCCTAACGCCTGGGCCACCCTGCCTACCTCTACCTGTATGTTACCACACAGACAGCGTTGCTGCTGTGGTGCTGCTACTGCCAGACTTTTCTTTCAGCATTGAATCTGAAGAAAAAAGGCTGGAACCAGAAAGCAGTGTGATTTTTGGTCACCTTTGTTCAGAGAGGGACAGACAAAGACAGAAAGAATACTGCTGAAAGAATACTCCTGTTTTTTGTTTTTGTTTTTTGTTCATGTCTATGACATATTTTAGAGATACAGACATTGAAACTGTAGCGAGAGGGTCTCATGTTGATACATCAATGTGGCTATAAACTGATCATTTTCACTGTTTATTTTTGCAGAAAAAATGTTTACACCATCTATTTACACCACGTTCCACCTCAAAACATATTTGGTTCTTCAAATTGCCACCATAACTGATGTTTAAATACAGCAGCATAGGCCTACTACATTACAGAAAAAATTAAACGTATTTTAAATTGTATTTCAGCAATCTCATCATATTTTTATTTTAAACATTTTCTAGTGTTTTAAGTATATATCTTTTAAATTAATTGATTTAATTTTAACATTTTAGGAGATTCCTCAGTTTAGCACTAGAGGGAGCTCGAGTATCACCAGTGGTACTGGTACCTGTGGTGTCACTGCTCCAACCTCGGGGTTCGTACACTTTCTCTAAAGTCAAATTCAAGCACTTTTCAAAGTGCATCTTCAAACTTTTTACGGCTTCGTACCGCTGTGGTAAATGATATATTTATATATGTAAGTGTGAATATGATCAAAATGAATATTTCACATCTTAATGACATTAAATCAGATGTTATCGTGCTATAAACTAAAATATGTTTTGCAGTAGCTTTCTACAAGAAGGGTGACAAATTAAAGGAAAACACGACGAAGTTTAAAATATGTGTGGGGCTAACTAATGATTATTTTCATTGTTGATTAATCTTTCAATCATTTTCTCAATTAATCAGTCCGTTTTCTCGGTCTATAAAATGACAGGAAAGGGTGAAAAATGTGGAAAAGCCCAAGATGGCGTCCTCAGATGTCTTGTCCACAACTCAAAGATATTCAGTATGTGTGCTAAAATGAAAAGCAATAGGTTCTGTAATAACTTCATAACAGCAGTGTTGTGTAGGGAAAGCATTTATTCTCATTTTCATATAGTTGGATGGAAAGCTGGCTGGTACAAACTTCACGTTGCACAAAGTTAATCAGCAGAAGACACCTTCTGTTTTCTCCCCTCTTCTTTTCTTAAAGCCTTTCTGACTTCACTGCACACTTGACATTCTCTGAGTCTTCTTCTGTGTCCACATGACGGTGTCAACCAGGCGAAGAGGCCTGGACACGGGGAGTACTGAGCGCTGGCATGTAGGAGAATAAGCCTCCTGCAGCTCTGATAAGACGAGAGAAGAAGGTTCCAGAGGGTTTTCTCAAAGATTTACATGTGCAATACTAATCCAGGCTTCAGTCATTGGTATTCATGCTGGTTCAAGCTAATCAACATGGGGTCCCTCTTTATCCTCTGCTTTTCTCTCCTCTAATTTGTTTTCTTCTCCTCCTTCCAGGACTGCAGGAGGAAGATGAGAAGCTGTCTTTCTTTCTCTCCTCTTTTATTTTATCCCTTTGTGTTCCTCTCTGTCTCTCTTCTCCCTGAAATGTTCGGTCATGTGTGTGTGTGTGTGTGTGTGTGTGTGTGTGTGTGTGTGTGGAAGATAGACCAATTAGATTAGAGCTGTGTGGGAGGAGCTTGAACACAGAGGTGTGTACTAAATGTCTGTGTGAGTACATGTGTGTAACCGTGTGTGTTTGTGTTCATGTGTGTGAAATGGGAGCACATTCCTGAACCTCAACACAAAAGACTGAGATCCATTAATCTGCCACACAGCAAGATCATCACACACACACACACACACACACACACACACACACACACACACACACACACACACACACAAATATTAAAGAAGCTCAAGTTGAATTAGAGATTCTGAAAAACATGACAGTAATATTCAGATGTTGAGGTTGTTTTTTTCATGCTACCTGCTCACGTGATAATCTTTGATGTTGCAATGCTCACGTTAATAACTGTCTGTCTCTCATAGATTAGATTTTCAGACCCTTATTTGTCATAATCAATATGTTATATTGACCAAACTGTTCTTTGCCTCACATAAGAACAAAATAAAAAGGTCGCAAAAAGGTTCCTGAAGAATAAAACCAATGGAAATGTTCCAAATGTTTCAAATATAATGTTTATATTAGTTTTCAAAGTTGCGATCAATAACCTTATTTTCTTTTTCCTTTTTATATTTTGCCAAAAGGTACAATGAACACTTAAATTAAAAAATACATATATAAATTTTTCATTTCATTACTTCTTCATCAAGTCTTGAACATCTGGATCTGGTTTGGATTTGACTTGAAAGAATAAAAAAGATGTTACGACCGGTTGGTGTGAGGGGATGAGGGGTGTAACAATAAATAAATTGACCCGGGTGAAAAAGTGTAAACAAAGGTTCTTTTATTTAATAAGTAAAAGAGTAAAATTAAGTTAACCCCAAATTAAATAAAACAAAAGGCTTAACTTAACCCACCGAACTAAAGACAACGACACATTGACACAAACAACGAGTACTTTGAAAGCTGGCGAGGCTCACAAAGCACACAGGGCGCCCGAACGAGTATCCTGCTAGCTGATGAGGCTAGCAGGACACACAAACACAAGTGCTTTTGCTAGCTGGGGAGCTACAGTAGCAAAGCACATAACACAAACTAGGGGCAAAGCACACCAATACTAGTAGTCTAGCCTGCCCCTGCAGGACTAGACTGCCGAAATGCAAACCGCAACCTGCCGAATGGCCCTGATTGCAGAGTGGCTGCAGCTGCTGCCAATCACTGCATCTGCACAGGGGGAAGGTGCAGTACCTGGACAGAGGAGAGTTCAGCAACACAACACACACAGTGGAACCTAACAAAGAACATTGTCTAAAGTTTCCACCAGTAACACTAAAAAAAAATAGGTAGGTACTGTGAAGCCTTGCAGCTTAACTGAATATCTGAATATAAGTCAATGAAATGAAAGGACTTGACTCAAGACTCTGTTATGTGAAAACTCACATTACTGTAACTCAACTTTAACAACTGACGGCAATTTCCTCACGAAGACTTCTAAATTCTAAATTCTAACAAGTTAAGTTTACTTTAGAAAAAAAAGACTTCACCAATTAGAACTAAACTGTATTAAGTTGTTCATTACTGCCAAAAAAACCCCCAAAAAACAGTCTTTTAGCAAATTTTGGTCCCATACAGCAGAGTATGATTTAGGGCGGGGCTAACATTCGATTGATAAGTGACTTATTATTATTAAAATTAAATGGACAAGCCAAAACCAAGCACCACCCAACTCGCAGTACATCACCCAACAGCTGCACAGTTTCCATGGCAACCTCCATCAAAATGCCAAACTCAAGGTTTCAGAACAGCAGTCCACAAACCAGTGGGTGACATCATGGTTCATTTAAACTAACCGTGATGTCACCCATGTAACTTTAACTTAAATTATTTTATAGTGTCTACATTATTTTGTCCAGACTCTGTAAACTGTTTTTATACAACATATGGTGTTAAATTTAGTGTGTGTGTGTGTGTGTGTGTGTGTGTGTGTGTGTGTGTGTGTGTGCGCTCTCGTGTGTGTGTGTGTTGTCTCTGT
>JAJHUR010123713.1:0-38005 GCA_027495735.1 Lutjanus campechanus | reverse complement strand
ACAAGCTGTCTTCTCTGATGCAGAAATAAAAAACAGCTTCAGCTTGACTCTGCACTTCTACTGTGTATTAGTACGCATTCGTAAATGGGAAAGGCAGTGTGGTTTTCTAGTATGAACAGATACGTAACCATGCTCCTTTTGTGAACTTTACTAACTCTATTCATAGGACAGAAACGCAGCAGGTGCCAAGGGAAACCATACAGGTGATTAGTGGCACAAGTGGGAAACACAGAGAAAAGAGATGGCACAAAAGATTGAGGCAGAGAGATAAACTGAGAGAGAAAAAGACAGAGAGAGCGGGAAGCCTCTGGCGGTCTGTTGAGCAGCTTCAGAGGGGCATGCGGCCGCTCTCACCACACTCTCCACACAAAATTTGCACCATATGCTCTAGTGGCTGTGCAATCCAATTCTGGCAAAGACCTCTGTGTATTATCTTCTGAGGGAAAATGATGGTGATTATCATAAAGTGTTCCCATCCAGGATGAGTGTGCAGAGCCGTGCTCTCTCACTCTCTCTCCTCCGGCCTGCTGAGAACAGTTAGACGAGGGGGAGAGGGGGAGGGCCCGAGAGGCCCCTGGATGTATGGCCATTAGCCTTCTCGTTGACCTTGCACCTGCTATACGCCACATGACTTGTAATACACATGTGCCCACAGTATGGCAAGACAGACCCTCTTTAACTGTAACCCAAAGGCTGTGTTCACTCTTTATCTGCACAGTCAGGCATCCTAAAAAGTATTCATTTCAGATGTAGGGTCAGTTCACTGATAATTTACCCAATTTAAATTACTATAATTTATCCAGTCTCAATCTTTTCTTTGATAAGGAACTGAATAAAAACAATTTATTGTTGCTTTTGAAATCTGAAAGAAATAAAAATCCTAACCAAAAGTTAATTAGCTCAAACCTCACTTTTCTTCCAAGCACTCTTGGCTCCAAGATCCTACAAAAGTAGCCACCACTGATTTTTTTTAGATGCTTGTTACTGTATGCTGCTTTAGCTCCCTAATAACTAACTGTCGGGAAACATCCCTCCCTTCTAGTTTTAGTCATACAACCTGTTTAACATTACATTCTGAAGTAAACCTGCTCTGGTTACACAAATAGCTCTAATCACTAATGCGCACAACACTAAAGCAAGACAGATGCAAGCTGTGTTGGCAGCACAGCCTTAAAGGTCAGCAACCTTGTACTGGACAAACGTTTCAAGATTCTTTTGAAAAACTCTGGACATTTCATCCACAGGTTGCCAGGCTGCTTTTTTCCCACCAGTACCTGAACACACCGGGGTCCTGTTGTGCACAGAGGAGCCACTCACTGGCTTGCCGTCACCGGTGACACACCAGCAGTAGCCTGTCAGAGTATGGCACTGCACCTGCAGAGGCAAAAAGGTAAAACACACAAAAACGACAAAAACTTTTGAGGTATACATGATTTGGTTCATATATTTGAGTGTAAATACAATAGAAGGTGAAGAGTCCTGTCAGTGAAATAATGATGTGAACAAGATGGTTCAAAGTAAGAGAAAGATACAGTAATACAGTGCCAGTTTGTGGGCGTGCCCGCTCATAGAAGGCTGATTGCTTGGCTCCTGGAAGTGCTACTTTCTCAGGAACTACTCATCTTATCAACTTCAGGGGCTACACTGCACTCTCATGGGTCCTCAGCAATACAGCCACCAAGTTGATCAGAGAAACGGTTCATAGGATATGTAAAGGACAGTCATACACACATACAAACAGACAAACACACAAAGTTATTCCTTCCTTTATAGGGTTCTACTACAGCGCTATCTATTGGCCAAATGGCAGCAAATTTGTCATGGTCGCTCAGACGTCATATGTCCACCAAATATGGCTGCAATAGCTCAAAGCCTTTCAGGAGATATGACTTTTTTTTTTCTGATAGAAGTTCTCTCCACAGCATCTGGGAAAAGGGCCAGCTATAGCAAAGCTGTATGGAATATCAAAACTCAGAAAAAGACACTCATCCATCTTTTTCCAGAGATGATCTGTACCAGTTTTGGTGACAGTAGGTGGAGTAGCAAAAAAAAAAAAAAAGATTTGGACAAAATTCAAAACTGCGGAAAATGGACCTTGTTGGAAATGGGCGTGGCTTATATGGATAGATTCAAAGGTTGTTTATGAGACTTGGTGTTCAAAAGTTAAAGGCCAAAATGTAAAGTTTGTTGTTATAGTGCCACTGCCAGGCCAAATTGCACCAAATTTGACGCTGCACTCCATTGGGTCCCAGGCAATACACCAGCCAAGTATGAAGTCGATTGCATGAACAGTTCTCGAGATATGCAAAGGACAGACAGACAGAGAAAACTTCCTTTATAGATAGATTAGGAAAAGGAAATCTGTGGATGTGGGGATACAAACCTGGGCAAATGTTCCATCCTCGTTGCATTCTGGGATAAACATGGACTCCTGAGGTCTCCTGGCTTGTTCCAAAGCCTGGTTTCTCTCAACACGACACTTGGACTGACCTGCATCTGCAACAGATTGACAGGACAGCCGGCTCTCATACACTGCATACAAACCTCCAGGACTCTGTTGTTTTGGGGTTTTTTTTTTTGGTTTTTTTAACTGAAGACGTGTGTTCTTTGTCAACAACGCCCTGTTCACACCTGGGAGCTGACCAGTACTACCACAATTTACTACTGTTGGCCACCAAGGGCAGTCTGATGTTTAAGTGCCTTGCTCAAGGGAACTTTTTTTTAAATACATGCGCAGGGAAAACAGCATTATTTATTCACTTTCCACACTGTTTTTCACAGTCAGAGTTTTGAGCCATTTTTCAAACTTTATGACTATTTTTCTGATGACAGACATCCTTGAACAAGTTTTTGTGCCGAACAAGCTGCAGTGATGGTCACAACTCTAGAGAAAACTCTCCAAATTGATTTTGGAAGAATGGTTCAGATTTTTGAAGTGAGGTTATATGAGGTACTTATTCAGAGTCAGTATATTACAGTTAGTAGTAGTCGACATGCCTTATCCAACAGGAAACTGCTGTCATATAAAATATTGCTCCCCAGACTCCCTTGGAATTTTTTTTTACCATGCACAACACAGGAGTTGCTGCCATTGCCTTGATCATTAAGTTTGTTTGTGTTATTGTGTGACTTTGGTGAATCCAACTTAACCTTTTAAAACCAAAGTCACACAATAACACAAACAAATTAACCAATGGCAGAATTACTGTTTTTGCAGTGGAGTCTGGTGGCTTTGGAGAGAAGGATTGACTGAAAGATGGCTAAAATCTGTCCCTTTAAAAACCTTTTGCACTGCTAATACACGAAGCCCAGACAAGTCAAAGACCTTTTGTTGTACTACTAAAAAACTGCTAAAACAACACATTTCTCGACACTGACCATCGCCGGTGCCAGAGGTAGACTATGAGCGCCACATTGTTAGTGCTGAAGAGTGCGTCAACTGATATTTTGAAATGTCAGTGGAAACTGAGCCTGTGCTCCCGCAGCTCTGATGAGCCAGGCCTGCTCTCAGGGGACAGAGATGGAAGTGGCTGAAAGGTCAGACGACGAAGTGGGCTCCTTACCAGCTGGTCACTGGTTCAAAATCCCATCAGCAACTACTGTTTTTATTTCGCTCACAGCTCCCGTGGAGTTGAGCCCCGTGTATACACATTCACACCAGGGAGCTGACCAGTGTGACCGCAGTCCTCCAATTTTGGCAAACGTTCTCCCTGGATAAATAAAAGTTTAAAAAAAGTTGTCTGTGGACCTGAGAGGAGACAGACATGTTGTCTCCTAGAGTAAAAGACTGACAGAGCCAGAACCGGCTGATGACGTCAGCGAGAAGGACAGACATGGTTACGTGAATTTATAAACATGGACTTTGAGTATATTTAGTCTTACTTTAGAAACACATCTCATTAAATATTGCAGTGCTCGTGTCCCAAGGAGAACAAGCAGAAACAGTCCAATGTCCTGCCGAAGACCCCAACAACCTATTTAAATAAGTCTGACTTGTGAAAATATTAAAACAGCTTCATGATCTTTGGGCAGTTTCTTCATCATGACTTGCCCTCTGCTTGTCTGTGCTTGTTAGTTGTGACAAGGCAGCAACGAATGCACATCCAAAAGTTTGTTTCTGTGTTTTATTTATATTGTAAGTGAGGTGAGGTGAGGTAAATCCACAATTTAAAGGCACAATATGTTAAGCTCTGCTGCTATGGGCCTCTCACAATAAAATAATGACAAAAGATGTAGTTTGATGAGGTTGTGAAGCAGTGTGGGATTATGGGAGCTATTGTCTTCATAAGCAACCACCAGTGCTGATGAAAATCTATCTGACATGACTCAGGCGGAAATCATGTTCAAGGATGAAGTAACGTCTTAAAGTTTTACTCACAGTTACATTAATCACACTTGCCGACTTCCATCCTAAGTATCTGACGTATCCTGTGTTTATAGCAACTGCCAGCTAGCAGGAAACGCACCATTACTTGTTTAAATTATGGATTTCTCTGGGTTTGACCATTATTTGAAATAGAAATAATGCAAATACACAAATCAACAAAATATTTAACATATATCTGGTGTTTTTAGACATCTTGCTGCAGAAACGTTACATATTATAGCTTTAAGTTTGACTGAAAAACACATAACACCAACTTAAAAAAATAAAGCTTGATTGATATGTCAGTTGACTGATATTATCGGCCCAATATTAGCCTATCAGAGCTGTTCTGGTATCAGCATATTGTTGTCTAAGATGCACCTTTATGAAACTTTTTTTGAACAAAACATAATGCATCATACACAATGTTTTTAGCTTTGTCGGCCGCACGCTGTGTACTCTCTGCACTGTGTATATTTGATTCTTTTTCTTAATTCAGGTTTAATGTATACATACACTTTGTTCTATTTGTGTTTTTTTTTTTATTTATAGTTATTCATATTTATTAAAAATACCAGTGAAAGCTTACTATTTCAGTGCCCTGATATTATTTTGGGCAAAAGAATTTATTATGAAACTATTAAATATCCTGCCTCCATTACACTCACCGTCATTATCTTTGTCACTTTTGAGGAATCATAGCAGAAAATGCGTGTTTTGTGAAAATGTGTGCAGTCATCATATCGATATTGGAATCTTTTTTACTCTCTAATATGATTATCATTGGCCCCAAAATGCAGTATCAGTGACACCCTGTAAAAAAAAGACAATTTTTGAGTAATGGTCTGGTTCATGATGTGCTGATTCCTCCCATGTTGTTTATTCACAACAAAATAGCCTGTAATACTAAACAGGTTTGCTTGCCGTAATGGCCGTAGTTATGTGTTTGTTGTTGTTTGTGGTTGTTTGTTGTACCTGTTAGTAATTTATATGTCTTGTAGTCAAACGTATCTGTTGTGTTTAATCTGAATCTCACGCACACCTCAATAAGCCTTTGCCAGGCTTTGCCGTTGTAAACAGGGATTGGTTCATGAACTGCCGGCTTAAATAAAGCAGCAGTTTCACTACAACAAAACAGGCCCGCCGCATCTGCAAAGACTGTGTGAGCTTCGCCTGGCTTTTCCTTTCCTTGGCACACCACAGATATTATGAAACAAAACCGCGCATTACCATACAGAGGGAACAAATTTCACTCCAAAAATGGATTTGGTTGGGACTGCTGTTTTCCTAATGGACAGTGGGGCTGAAAAAAGGGGAGGGGGAAATGCCAAGATCCAACCTTGACTCTAGACCTATCAATCTCTGCTGTTGTTGAGTGGCTGGCATCCAGAGACTGAGGAAGTGTGTGATCCTGGTCTGTAAAAATTTACACGCCTACAGAGAGGCGGAAAATGAAAGACATCTTCTCAGTCAGTTCCACTTTTCCCAAACTGTCTGGTGTTCACTTGAGGTCCAACATCTTAAACATGCTCTTTGACTCTGTGTGCACTGTGCGCTTTTGCTTTCTATGTTTGCAATATATAGTCTCCAAGGGAATATTAGATTACAGGTTTGATTTTAGGTGAGAATTTAGAGCTGGTTTTAAAAGGTGGCAACACAGAGCAATCTACCATTTGAGCTTATCTCCTCATAAACACTAACACTGTTTGGACTGTGGATCAAATGCAAAGGTGTTCAGAGTTTTTCCTCGTACTCACCTTTGAGCTCCAGGTCTCTCGCCTCAGATGTGGAAGTTGGTGCTGGAGCCACCGGCAACTGATCGATTTTCACCCAGTTTTTACCTGAAAGATTTTTTTAAAAAAAGAGAGAGAGAGAGAGAGAGAGAGAGAGATGCATACTTTTAGCCACTAACTCTCTGTTGCTTGTGAACTTTGTTATATTATGAATCTGGGAAAGCATTTTTGATTGAAGGTTTTCAGGTTGCACAGATGTTTTGGGCAGATGTCCTCACCATGCACACTGGCAACAGTGGAAATCAAATTGTCTATCATAACATATGTTTTCAGGCTGATTTTTGCTGCACCTCCCTGGTGGCAGGGGCGGGCAATGTGAAAACATAAACAGTTAAAAAGGTAATCAGTGTGTTTAAATCAGTCTGCAGGACTGTTTTGATGGTAATATTGGATTGTTATATAATTGATGCATGGATATGATTGTGTACTTAGATTTTTCTGTATTTAATTTCCTGGATTAGCTGGTAACACACATTCCTATCTAGATATTTTGTCCAGTGTTTTCCACTTATTTCAGTATGTTGTGAAAATGTATGGACTAGATTATTTATTTTATCTCTCATATCATCATCACTGTCAAGCAATACTGCAGTCGTAAGCTCTGACTGTTAAAAAAAACCTGTGTTGGTGCATTCATGGAAACTCCAATGTATAAGACTTCCAGTGCCGGCTGCTGATAAGAACTGTGTTGAAATAACCTTATTGTGACATTATACGATCATACAGAGTACAATTATATACAGTGAGATTGATGCTCTGTATTTAACTCATCCTAGTACTAGGTTAAATGTCCATCTTTGTATTGGGTAGCCAGTGTACAGCGCCTGAGGACCAACTCAAGATGTAAGCCAGCACCTTGTACAGGGGTACTGATTGGAGAATTGACCTCATATACATGTGTTTAATGGTGGGGGAAACCCACAGAAAACATAATGTAGGCAGGTGAAGAGCCTGCAAACTCCACACAGAAAGGCCGTGTCCAAACCAGGAATCAAACGCATGATCTGTCTTAATGTTAATGTGAATACTGCAGTTTGTTTGGTTTTTCCATCAAAAAATGTCAGATGAATCTCAAATGAGTTTCCTTGAATGCATCCTGGGAGATTATTGATTGCAAAAAGGTTTCAAGTCTCTTTTCGTTGCATGCATGAGCAGAGTTCAGTGCTCACCTCGACACCGGCCGCGGTGTGCCAGTGTCAGTGTTTTATCTTTGCAGCGTGCCCTCTGCAGTTCACAGCCAGTCTCATAGTTACGCCCGTCCGAGCCGCACACCGGCTTCCCCTGCGTCCGTGAGCAGATGACCCCACAGTGACTGTCTCTGTCTCCAATCAGCCACTGCAAAGAGAAACACGAAAGCATGTTGGCATGACAGTTGTTCGGTGCATGAGAAATTTAACTCGGTTCAAGTTTCACATAACACGACAGATACATCTTAAGGTTATTGAACTTATAGCTTTTTCTCTCATTCCTTGAAAAATTGATTTGCTCTTTCTGTTTGGGTCCTTTTCTTTTTTTTTCTAGTTACACTGTGTTTGAACAAAGGCTGCATTCAGCTGAATCTGAGATTATGCCAAACTAACGTACAAATTGGACTCATGGGTCACTTGCCCATTCTGCTCACAACATTTCTTTGCTCCTCAAAAACACTTGTTGTCGGCCGCTGCCTTTCTTTCTTTAGGCTACTTTAACGAGGGTGTGAGCAGCTCTGCAGTGAAGCTCAACTCAGAGGCTAATTTATCGAATTGATCTTTGGCTGGAGACAGGTTGAACCTTGATTATGTTTCAAAGGAGCCAAACCACGTTTAGAGCGATGGGAATCCTTCTCCCCCCTCTTCCCAGATCTTTACTCATGATCTATTAGTGAGTCGATTCTACTCTACTGTTGGAAGGCGGCCGTCTCTCTGACAGCAGTAATGGTTCTTGGCTTCGCAGCTGCTTCAAATATATTTAAGGTCTAAAGGATTTCAGGGGAGCACAAACGTTGCCAAAAAGATGGAGTTGTGGGTTAGTGAGGAGAGAGAGTAGGTGTGCATTGAGCAGCACCAGAATCCTCTGCTGTGAAAAGTGGCCCAGCAGCCCACCTGAGCCAACTCCTTGTTGAGAATGTTTCAACTATTTGAAAAAAAAATACAAGCAGCTCTTGATTTGTCTTATCTCGCAAGTGATGATTCAACTTTGTGGTTGCTTAAAACACCTGTTTCATGACAGGCAAAAAAAAAAAAAAAGGAAAAAATCAAGCAATTCTCAAGTAGGAAACTTTCTCAAAAGCATTTTTCACCCAAGGCCTCTCAAGCAATTACCAGAATGCTTGCTGGAGCTCTGAATCCGACACAGGAGATCTCATTAAGGGCAGGTACGGAGGCAAGAAGGTGGTGGAAAATGAGACGCAGCCAGCAACAAAAGGCACAGTTTCCACCCTTCACTTGCCAAGTCCTATCAGACGATCTGAGGCAGTTTTCAAAAATGATCCACAGTAGAAATGCATTTATGGAGCTTGCATGTACACAAGCACAATTTCTCTCTTTGTCATTCTCCCTCTCCCTCCTCACCCCAATGCCCCACTCAACAAAAAAAAAAAAAAAAAAATCTGTATTTTGAACAACATCAAAAATGTTGCTTGGAGACAGATTTTCTCCAACATATAAAGAGCAATCAGACAGACCTGAACAAAGTGTAGATGGTAACGAAGCCAAACCACTGATGTCATGAATGAGCTGGTGTACAACTGGATCTCATCTACAAATGAATCACCAAGAGTTTTCATCTAACGTGTCCTACACTGCATGGCAATCTCTTTTTTTTCTTCTGTTAATGCAGTACTGTACGTCCCTCTGTGACTTTGCTTTGGCATTATTGTTATTATAGTAAATCTAGAAGTCAGACTGCTCAAGAAACTGTCTGAATTCTCCATCCCTCCTGCCCTATAACCACTACCAGTAAAATCAAACTTTAAATTTCCACCAGTGACACCATTTTCCTGGATAATTTGACTTTCATAGATCAGTTGACACTTACACTAATTACCTAAAATCTGCTGTTTGGTGACAGAATTCAGCTTAACTGAATATTACCCTACTTTACGTTTAGAACTAACTGTTTTTAGGGCAGGTTAATTTTTAATTTTAAGAAAAGGCACAAATTAACAAGACTAAATGTCCATCCACACCAAGAACTGTAACTATGAAAATCTCATTTTAAAAATTGTTCTAACTCAAGCGAATGGTGGAGCCCGAACTGCAGCTTTATAGTTGTAGTGTGGACCAGAAGATGTATGCGTAGGCTCTTTACGGACATCCACATATCCCCATTTTGTTGTTACCACGCAAACTTGTCCACGCGGCCTCTTCACCAATCCTGTAGACGCCGATCTACTCCACCTGTGTGGAACGTGTGGTCCAAGCGCACTCCAGGAAGTAGCATAAACAGAACTAATAGGCACCTGTGGTGTCCATCAATATCTGTGTACATGTTTGGGAATATAATCCAGACTTTTCTAGCATGTAGCTCTGTAAGGCAGTACTTGAACTGAATGCTAACGTGAGCATGCTAATGTGTTCAAAATGCCACTGCTAACATACTGATGTTTAACAAGTATAATGTTAAACATATCACGTTCACCATCTTATTTAGCATGTTATCATGCTAACAGTTATTATAATTAGCACTAAACACAAAGTGCGACTGAGGGAATGTCGTTAGTTTTGCAGGTATTTTGGTATTGGATTAATTCAAATTCTTTTCTTCTTTTAAATCTGTTATAATTATTCCAAGCCTAATCCCGGACCCGAGTACTAATTTCGTACCACAAACTGTAAAAGGTGAGCTGGTATGACAATAAAGTTCCTTGAATCCTTGAATCCTTGAATCCTTGACCTGCTAGACGAAAAGTTCAAGGGCAACTTTGTTATTTTTCAACCTGGACCCAATTTTCCCATGTTTTTGTGTCTAAGTGTCTAATGTGGATGTTCCATCAATTATCAACTCCGGTTTAGTTGAAATAAACACTTAATTCACTGCTTTAGATGTAAAACTATCAAGGATGGCATTTCATACCCCAGATCCACACAGGATAAGTGAAGTCTTTGTTTTACTTGTGTCATTGTTCCCTGTATGTCAAAGGCTCTGCATAACAACGTCGGCAGCCACATTAAAAATATGGTTTACAGTTGTTTTGCCCACTTTCTACATGTGTTACAAACATAAACACACATTTGCAGCTAACCTGCTCAGTCATTTTAATCGTCAATCATATATCTGATTTTATTATAACAATAAATCACTAAGATGCCGATATGCATGGGCTGATTTATCACAGGACCTCTGTATTTGGCAAAATATAGTCGGTAATTTGTGGTGGAATTTTTGCTTTATAAATCACAGACATGGCAGATTCTCTTGGAATTAAGATCACAGACGACCTCCGCAGTTATTACAAATTACTAGACATCCCCAGGAAATACTAGTCATGTGCAGATAGGGCTTTAGACACGAAAAACATGGGAAAATCAGGTCCAGGTTGAAAAGTACTTAAGGCTGCCATTGAAGGGATCACCAACATTATTCTAACCAAATTTCATAGCAATTCATCCAAGTACTGTCAAGATATTTCACGCAACATCATGGTGGCATTAGAAGAAAAGTTATAAAATTAGGATTCATCCTTTGGGATCCATGAATGTCTGAAGAGAATTTTTTGCCAATCCATCCAATAGCTGTTGTGATTTTTCAGTCTGGACCAAAATAGTGAAGCAACCGAAGATCCCTAGAGCCACGCTGCCAGTGTGGCTAAAAAATGATGAAGACTCACCCAGCCACAGTGGCAGTATGCTGTTACTACTTGAATTTTATATTCTTTGTCATATTCTGGCAAATATTTCTCTCTGTCTGATGACCTGGAAACATCACATGAGTTCAAACTTGTTACAGCACGAATTGCAAATCCAAAATGTGGTAAAGAAAATGAGAAGCAGGTCAGAAAATAATCTATTTACAGTCGTTTGTGGTTTTTTACTTTGCCGATACTAGAGAGTAACTGCCAGAGCTGACAGTTATGACAGTCATGAACATTAATTTCTAGATCCCAGCAATGTAATCAACGTCCAAAATTCCAAAAGTGAAAAATCTGCCAACTGGTGAGCTAATAACACGTGTCCAGTGCAAATTAACCGACTTTCAAGACTCAAGACCTGCCGTTTTCTGGCTTGTTTTAATGCTCTTACTGGATGGAGCCTCGTTGGAAAAAATGTGAAATTATTTCACCCTGAGGCAGCATATTTTAGCTATACCTGAAAAATAAGATTTTTACACCACAATATAACACAGGGTAGATTGTTTGGGATGTTTTTCTGCAGTAGAAAAACTATCCTGGTAATTATCACGGCTGTCACAGCTGTCAGCACAGGCAGATACTCTATTATCTGTACAGAAAAAAAGGGAGAGATTACTCTTTTCCTGAAATAGAAACGGATACTGGACCTTCAGTTTCTGCCAGATAAAATCAGGAGATGAAGTAACAGGGTGGCAGGGTGGTCCAGAGTTTAAGAAAGTGTCCTGGAACTGGAGGGTCGCAGGTTTAAACTCCACATAAAACAATGTAGCTGTTACAATACCCAAATTCTGAGAACAGAGAGACTCTTTTGGCTGCTTAAACTCCTCCATGAAATGTTGATACTTCCCTTAAATTAAAACAAAAAAACCCTCGTATAACAAGGTGAAAGGAAATTCAAACAAAAGCGGGGAATAATACTTAAGAGGATACAATGGGACACGACTCGCCTTCGTCGCAACAATACGTCCAGAACAAGCCAGACAGTTTAATGCGATTTTAGTCTTGGCATTGAGGCATGGTAGAAAAACTCTCGTCAGACAGCTCAGAGTAAAACTAAATCATGATGTGCCTCTTTATGAGAAAGTGCAGACAGGGAGGAAAACATAGCACATCGTTTCATTTTTAACTTGCGTGTCCTCCTCTTGGCTACAGAGAACGACAGAAATAATTCAGTAGTCGGAAAAAAAGCATCTGCATTGTTTCTGTTTTTTTCCAAAATAAAGACGCATATGAATCATTTCTTATTATATATATACCGGTAGTGTACACTCTTAGAAATTACGGCTTCAAAAGGGTTCTTCCTGAAGGGCTGATGTTCCTCCCAGAACCAGCTGCTCCTGAAGAGCAAGGGTTTGTCAAGGGTTCTTTGTAAGACTAAGAGTTGCATTAAGTACCATTTTCACCCAAAAACCCTTTTTGGAAAGCTCCAAAGAACTCTTAGATCAAAGAGTCTTTGTACCATAAAAGGACTCTGGGTAGAACCCCCTGGATGAGTTCTAGATAAAACCCTTGGAATATAAAAGGGTTCTTGGTAGAACCCCTTGAGTAGGTTCTAGTTAAAACCCTTGAAATATTAAAAGGTTCCTGGAAGAATCCCCTGAGTGTGTTCTAGATAAAATCCTTGAAATATAAAAAGATTCTCAGTAGAAACTCCTGTGATTATTGTTTGCACCCTTAGAATGCGGAACGGTTCTGGATAGAACCCCAAGAGAGGGCTCTGGGTGGAAGCATTACGCCATAGAAGGGCTCTCCATAGAACCTCTCATAGGTGATTTTGGGTGAAACTTTTCACAGATGGTTCTTTGTATAACCTTCTCTGTTTCGTTCTTGGTAGAACTTTCTGAAATTGTTCCAAGTGGAACCTTTATAACCAGTTCTACCAGGAGCCAAAAAGGGGTTCTCCTATTGGGACAAGCGGATGAACCCTTTATGGTTCTAGTTAGCACTGTTATTTCTAAGAGCGAAGTATAATAAAAGAATAAAGCAGTTACATGTTTCTTCCACAGCAGACGTGGTTAAAAATAGTGGACTAGATCCAAAGTGCTGCGGACGGAAAGCAGTTTGTCTTTGTGATGAACTGTTAAATCCTTAAATCAGCATCCAAAGCCAGCTATTCTAAAAAAAGTGATTCAGGTCTATCCGGCCGCCCCTCCAGGTTAAGAGCCACAGAGTCTGGCCTCAGCCCACAGACTGACCCGTCCTCCCTGTCCCTGACTCACAACCTTAATGGATGCAGCTCTTCTCCCTCCACTGTCATAATAAAACATTAAATCACAGATTTTGAGACGGCATTGTCCGGTAAGTGGAAATAAACACTCCTACCACGTCTCCCACACGTAGTCATTTCTTAGTCATACTGTCCCACCCACAGACTCGTCTCCCGTAAAGGTGAAACCAGAGACTCTGGCAGATCATAAAAAGTTCCTCAATTTATGGCTGAATGTTCTTTTACTTGAGATGAAGATTAAAAAAATTAAAAGTACTCTTAAGGGAACTTTTAAGATTTAGATGGTGATTGTCCAATAGGTCTCATTTACCCTGATTTACCCTTATACACATAAAAGCATATACATTTATTTATTTTAAGTTTGCTTTGAGTAAAGTTCAATACACATGCATTAAAGTTACTTGTTACCAGAGCACTTTTGAACAATTATCTAATAACGCACAAAAAATACAAGAAGAGAGTTACCATGCAAACCAGTGTGCTCCTCAATCAGAGCCTGTCCTTATGCCGTCTTTAGTAGCCTCTCTGTCCAACAGTTTGTCAACAGCAATTTCAGACAACCTCGCAGAGAAGCTGACTAGTGTGGTGAAGACACACGCTTCCTGAAACACACTTGATTGCTCATATTATACTTTTTATTGAGAGTATCTGGATCTCCCAGTCAGTATTGATGAAGTGACAGGTTGTTGTATATCTTTCATTTGTAAGAGCTGTCTGGCAGTTGTTGGTCAGAGCTGACTTGTCTGTCCTGGCTAACTTCAGCTCATCATTATTCTCCTCAGAGTGTTTTCCAATGCGTTGTGCTTGAGATACCAAACTAGCATTTTCTCTTTGAATTCTTCGCCATCTATCATATTGATTTGCATGCCAACGGGGTGATGGCCAGCACACATCACACTTTCTCCCCCTCTTTGGTTGCAACCCATCCTTATTCTTAATGTGGCACAGCATAGTGCTAGTACTACTACGAAACTGAAGAATAGCATCACACAATTTACATTTGACTTTGTTACCTTTCTGGAGGAAATGTTGCCACAACAAGCTTCATTTTTTTTACCTTAGCTGCTAGCTAGTGAAGCCAGTAGCATAGTGGATGTGTATACAAATGAACCTACAGACCAGCATGCATAACCAGTCAAAAATATTCTAAGTGCGTAACCGAGTAATAGTAACCCTTGACATCCCTACTTTCGCGTCTGCCTGTTTAATATAAAGCTGGAGCAGGCAGACAGTTATCTTAGCTTAGCATATAGCATGAAAGTGCTGTAAAACAGCTTCTCTGTCCATCTATTCTGGACCTCTAAAGCTCACTGGTTTTCATGTTATGTCTCAGTTTTTTAATCCTTACAAAAACCAAAGTCTAAAAACATCAACAAGCATTTTCAGGGAAAGTCGTCTTCTGGACTATGTCTCGGGAAGAACACAAATTTTGTTTTCACACTTTCACACGTTTTTTGGTCAAACTGGATTTAAAAAAAATCTTTCCTAGCTAGCGGGTTCTCCCTGTTTCCAGTCTTTATGCTAAGCTAACTGGCTCTAGCTTCATATTTAACAGACAGCTCGGTATCAATCTTCTCATTGAACTGTCATCCAGAAAGCAGATAAGCCTGTTTCCCTAAATGTTGAACTGTTCCTGTTGGGGGCATATGGCCAGTTATTGATGAAATCCTTATGAGGAGATGCGTAATTTACAGTACAGAATTCAAAATAAACACATACATGATCTTCACAATCATAAATTGCTTGTGTGTAGCCATATATGCCAAAGAACTGTTTCAGATTAAAACAACTGAGGCAAAAACATCTATACGGAGACAAAAATCCAGCCTCCTGGAGAGAATATCGAATGGCAGACGTTACACTAAACCCTATCTAATCTAATCTGCTGACTCAGACTCTCTGCACTGTGTCCCAGCCACCTCTCAGGTCTCACAACAGTTTGTACAGAACCACTGCTCTACATGAGGTCCTCACTACAGTAAATGTGCACGTGGTTCACATTTGACTACTGCCAAAATAAAGTTCGCTCACACCAGCAGTTCACATGGTATCTGAAAAACAACTCTCTTAAGTAGCAGCGACAACCTGATGAGTGAGGTTTGTCTTTTAGCACCAGACGAAGTAGTTTGCGAGCAATCAGCAATGCATTAAACAACAGCCTAACACTTTTCTGTGGTTTCCCGCTTACCAAATACTGTCTGAATTGTCCTGATGTGGTAAACCCCACCCATCTGGCGATTTAAGGAGGTTAAAACAAACGCTTAAGAGTTATTTTCAGTTACTGCCTGACCCACGTCTGTTTGACAGCAATCAGCTGCTGCAGTATTGGCCGGGATGACGGGACCTGGCATTATCTCCTGAGGGAAAACAGCCCCTCCTGTTAGGCCAATAATGGCTGAGGTTAAGACCCACCCGACGTCCCATAATCAAAACCAAACAAACACATCTAAATTAAACACACTAACACGTAACAGGGGGCTATTGCGGGATCTGCTGAGGAACACGCGCTGCTCAAAATAACATTAATTACCTAAACCTGTGGGGAGAAACTCGCTCATACTCCCTTTCTGCAGATGATTATGCAAACTTTTACATCGTAGTGCAACAGGGAGCACATCAAAGATTTACAGAGAGGCCAAACCACCAAATAACATAAAAGAGTATTAAATGCAACCCTGAGGGAATAATCTCACTTTAACAACCACTCAGAGGCTCTTTCTTTAATTAACAAATAGGAGAACATGAAGAAATATATATATTCTATCTTTAATGGACAGATAGAAAGCTTAGATATAAATCCACTAACACCTGGAGAACAGGGTATTCTCTTCTGCCTGATTGCTCACCAATGAGATGAAGTCAAAGATGAGCTGAAGGTAAAACACCAGGGGAGTTACGCGATGGTTTGGTGCTGATGTCTTGACCGGGAAACAATGAGATCTCACATTTAACAAGCCAAATTCCCCCTACACACATCTCACATCTCACACACACACACATCTCAGCCAGGAGCACACGGAGCCCTGAGCGCTCTCTCCACCACTCATAAAATAAGTGAAATGCAACCCCCATTGTGCAACCATTACAGCATTAGCAAAATGGTCCTTTTTTTTTTTTTTTTACCGTCACTGGCAGGGAATCTGTTCCAGCCCGAGCCACAGCAGTGGAACAAGAAGAAAGAATATGATTAAAAAATAATTATTTTTATGTATGCTCGCTTAAAGGTCTGACGGGGGAAAAAGCAGGCTATGTGAAACGGAACAAAGGTAGTAAATAAACAAATCTGTGGATTACGTCTCCTACAGTAAATGCAATTAAGTTCAACTTTCCAACCAGCTCAGGGTAGAGCTCATTTCTTTGGATAGACTGAGTATAAAAACAGACATATAACACATATAATATAAACTGTTGATCCCTTTACTACACTTATCAGCTCTTGATTTATTAGGGAACAAACTTGCTAAAATTCTCTTTTAACAACATCTTAGCTGATTTATATCCCAGATACACCAGAGCTGTGGTGACAGGAATAAGAAAGATGTGGACAAATACAAGTCTTTCAGAATGGACACAACACAGCATCAACCAATGCTGTATGCATCTTAACAAAACACCAATTTAGCTTTAAACTGCCATTGTCAGACTCACTATGGTGCCTACATTACCCACAATCCAACTCAACTGCCAACAGCTTATTCATGGATTCAAATGTGTTACACTTGAAGCGGCTAATGTAGCCTTGAGCTCCTTGCCTCAAGCAGAGATGAGGAACAGGCTCCAGAAGTCTGGTCACCTCACTTCTTCCGAAGTCCACACCCCCAACTGACACTGACTCAAGTCTCATTACTCATTTCTGTAATATGTATATCTGTAGCATGAAAATCTATTAGAAGATTCTTGAAATCTGCCCGAGTTGTATCATTCATCACAGCAAACATCAAGTCTGAATTTGCATTTGAATTTCCCATATATATATTTTACCTAATGTGATGCAGACTTTTTAATGGTCCAGTGTGTAAGATTTACAGGATTTTTTGGCAGAACATGGCAGAAATGGAACATAATATTCAGAGGTGTGTTTTCATCAGTGGATAAACACCTGAAAATAAGAATTACTGTGTTTTAGTTACCTTAAAATGAGCCATTTTATATCTACAGAGGTTGTGGGTCCTCTTCTGTGCCATGTTGCATCGCCATGTTTCTGCAGTAGCCCAGAACAGCCTTTTGCATTTTGCACCAGTTTCACAGCCACAGTAGGTTCTGCTACTTGCTTGGAAGAGGTACGGAATGACACAAGGTGTTTGAAATCTGCAAGCTTGCCCCTAGATGCCATTAAATCCTGCACACTGGTCCTTTAAACCAGTCTGCCTGAAAAATGTACCAACAACAAACCAAATTTCAAGAGTCTGCTAATATATATTCACGTTCTTCGGAAATTAACGGAAACCAGTAGATGGCTGGAGCAATAGAAAAGTCAACTTTAGTTTCAAAAACGCAACAGCATAGTTTTTCAAACTCACTATGATGCATTACACAACACATAAAAAGTTCAAGAGTTTCTGCACCTATTCATTTATTTATTTATTTTCAGGCTGTTGTGCCTTTATTAGGACAGGAAAGGAGAGGAAAGGAGGGAGAAGGCAGTGGGACAACATGCAGCAAAAAGGCCACAGGCAGGAATCTAACTCATGACTGCTGCAGAGGAGCAACAGCTTCAGTACATGAGCTGCATACACTACCTACTGAGCTACAAGGGCGTCCCTTTGCATCAGTTTTTATTAAAATGAAAATATCTTGAGTGCTTGGTATAGGAGGAAAAATACACCCCAACATCACTGCTTGAAAAATGTTCAGCAACATTGCAAAGTCTACATAATTTGTAGTTGAGCAGCTAAAACTTGCAAACCCACTCATGTGGCCCTTTGATATAACAATTAACAATGTTTGTAAGTACAGTTGTTGTAGCAGTTGAGGCTTGTCATGAGCGAACGATGAGTTGTGGTGTGTTTGTGTGGAAGGCTGCATAAAAAGTCAGCTCTGTTTTTGGACTGTATAATACTGTTTGGGCTGTAAAGAGAGATATTTCAAACCTGTTGTACTCGAGGCTGATGTTGTGTTTGGAAATCACCGGCTGTAATTCTGTCACTGTTGAAACTCAAAATTATAGTATAACAGTCCGCACCCATTAAAGTTACTTAATGGTCCCGGTCAGTTTTAAAATCTCGCTGCCAGAGCTGTAAGTTCAATTCCAAATAACTGTAACTGAAACATCTTAATTACTTAATAACATAAGGAAATGTGTGGTTCATACATTTTTAAAGAAATTTCAGCCTGCTTTGGCATCATTTTCCAGATCAGAGTCAATCTGTGCTTCACAGGAAAAGTTCACTTTTAATTGGAGATGATATTTCAGGGACGAGTTTTCTGTACGTTCACAGAGGAAATATGGCTGCTATGTGGCTTTTAAAACTGTCTTAATGAGTAAACTCTGATGTCTGCAGACTGAAACACTTCCAAAGTGTTAATATTCGTGCGCTGAAAAAATACTGAGGATATTTTTTTCTTTTTCTTTTTCCATGTAAAACTGGAGGCAGAACAATACAAATATAGGCCGCGATATGTTTGTTATTACAGAGCGGAATATTGCCAGTTTCTCCTGATTTTTCTCATGATTGAAACCCTGTTTAGTCAAAAATCTTTAGTTGGAGAAGCCCACTGCAGTGACGACTCCTCTCCATTTTGTTCTAACGAGGTTCGACTGGAGCTTTTACCCTGACTTGATATCACGAGGGATGGTTAAATCAGATCCTGAATAGTGGAAAGAAATGTCTGTTCTATTTAACTAACAGGAACATGCACATTGACATGAATGACATCACTGCTTCTAAGCAAAAGGCTTTTGCGTGCACAGATGGAGATTCATTACAAGCCGGGCTACATCAGTGTGCGTTTGTGTGCGTGTGAGGCAGAGAGAGAGGGAGCTGTGTGTGCCAGCTCCACGCTAACGTGTGATGGGCTCATTATCCCCTTTGGGAACAACAACAACAAACAATGCAACAACCCCACACATACATAAATACATACATACATGGCCATCTGATCCGCGCCTGTGTCATTAATCAATGGGCGTTTTTGGCATTCCCTCACTGGACAACAAGTGGATTAGTCAAATGGAGGAAAAGGAGGATAAAAGTGAACCAGCCACAGAGGTAACAAGCCAATGAAAGTTGTCCACCAAAGCCAGGGCTAATTGTGTACTGTTGTAGGCTTTAACGGGCCGAGGTAATCACTTTTGTCCGATAATAAGCATTTAGTTTTCAGGAAATCTATAAAGCGAATGCCATCCCTCATGCTGTTTCAATTAACACACTTTACTTAACCGTGTTATAAAAAAAAAAAAGCGGAGAAAATAAAAAGGAATGTATGCGCCCTTCCTCTCCTCCCCCTTATTCCTTTTAAATTTCTAATTGGGTTTTGTCTTGAAAAAGAAACCTGTAATTTCAAAGTAACCCTTTAAAACCCTTAAAACACAGTTCTAATATGTTGTGAACTGGCAAGCACCGAAGGGGCTAGACAACTTTCACACAGGAGGTGCAAATTGTGTGTGCCACTCCCAGCAGGAGAGTGGCAAAAAGGGTTTAAAACTTTAAAGTGTGTTAATCCCCTACTACACCATTTCTTTTAATTTGAGCTCTTTGTGTAAATTACCGTCATGTTTCGGTACGTTAAGTTTTGGCTAAGTAGTTTTTAAAGTTGACTTGTGTCAAAAACACCAAGCAGTAAAGTCAAAAAGGACAGAGACTTGCGCACTGCCGTTCAAAATAATAACCGCTTGGTTTTCTTTCATCTCTCTCACTGAGCTGTTTGTACAACGAAATGAACGACCGCAAAGAACTGAGCTTCCCCTTTTAAAGAATAAGGTTTCTGTTTTTCTGTAACTTAAAGTCAAGATGAAATACAAAAAATACCTTTTTGACCCTTTTAGATCGCATCCCCAGTCATATTATGCACCTATTTAATGATATATGAAAAAAAAAATCTTTGTATTCAATTATTTTTTATTTCTATGGTGCCTAATCATAACAAAGTTATCTCAGGGCACTTTTCAAATAGTGTAGGTCTAGACAATACTCTTTATAAACCTAATTGTTTGTATTTTTATATCAAAAACCAATTATGTTTCCTTCCTGTAAAAAAAAAAAAGATGCATGCTTATGCAAGGTAGAACCAACCAATTTCAATCAATAATATCATGACATCCACCAATCAATCAATCTTAAACTTTTAGGGGTGCATAGCTAAGATTCATTAGTAAGCTTGCTAACAACAATACAGTATGTCGGTGTGTATTCTGGTGTTTGCCCCCTCAAACTTTCTTCTGTTTTGCGAAAATACCGTGGTTATGGGCCCACTGTCCCGAATTTATTTGCTTTAAGGAAAGTGGTATCTGTGACAGTGGACTGCTTCAGCCGGGGGCCAGGCCTCACCGACAAACTTTAATATCTGGCTTATTGGCTGCTAAATACTCCACTACGTTTACCAGCTAGTTGCTAACTGCATGTCTGCTGGGCAGGTAGCATCTACCCACTGCATGTGGAAACAATGCTGTTGAGGAACAGTAAAACTGAACCGAAACACAGAAGCTGCAGGTCAGAAAACCAAAACAGGAGCTGAAAGACACTAAAACACTGCATTAAACTGAGGGGAACTGATTATTCTCTGTGGCCTTATCACTACAATATTACAAACAGTCATTTGATTCATTGTTAGTATAAAAATGTTGATTTTAAACAGCTCTAATATATTGTCATGGTGTTAAACTTAAGCAGATTTACTCCATCTGATACAGAGCCGATGAAAAACAATTTCACACAATGCTTAAATCAGATTTCCTTTTTACATGATGGTCATGAGATTAAATACGAGATTAATGAAAAGGATGACTTCCTTATGCTTCTTTTGAAGTGGTGTAAAGGAATCAGAATGAAAGTGTGAGTAAGGGGGAGTGGGAGGTGTTCTTCCTTTTCGGAAATGGCTCTAAATCTGATTAACAACATTCCTTGTTTGTCACTAATGCTACATCCTGGCTGCAGAACAGTCAGCTGTCTCTGCTGTTCCCAGGAAGTGTGGAAGTGTGTGTCTCTGTGAGTGTGTGTGTACGTCCATCACGCATTACAATAGATTCCACACCACCATTGCATACTTGAGCTGAGACCACACACTCGCTCATATCAAAGGAAACGATTAAATATGTGGCAGAGCAGAGGCTAATCTGCTGAGCTAGTTTGATAGGGAAGAGGAAGTGTTTCTGCCGTCCTGATAATCTGAAGGATTACAGAGAGCCATAACTCTTTCAACAGGCAGTATTCCTCTCGAACATGAGCCGGTGCATGTCACTAACACACTGAATTTACATAGAACAAGTTCCCATAGTGGACGAAACAATTACGTAAATGCAAACGCACCCCATAAACCTCAACTATCAGGAGGATCTGCAGTGAAAGAGAGGCTGAGTGAAGCAGCACTGATCCATGCGTGGAGCTCTCTGGCCTCAAATCACAGAGCTGGACTTTGACTGCGTTTCATTACGCTGATTAGAAAGCCCCGTAATTGAGCATGAAATGCGTTTGCTGATTACGCAGCTATCAGAGGGAATCGACATATGTAAGCAATTTGATTGGTCGCTCGTGGAGTCACTCTTAAAGCCATCTGTCAGTGTCCTGTGAAATATAAGTGGAGTCTAGGTGTCTAGTATAGTCATGTCAGGCCTTGGCTTGCGAACCAGAAGTTTTCCTTAAAATAAAATCAATTTGTTGACATTGAATGGAATTCATTGGCTATTTTTGGCTTTAAAGTTGTCATTTAATTTCTTAGCGTGCCCCATTTTCCTCAACTTGTCTCATTTATTCTAATTCAGTTATATTTCCCATATTTTCCAGAATGCCTCTTAACAACTCCCACAGAGTGCTGTAGATATATATTTTTTTCCTTTCATATGATTCCCCCCTCTATGATTGTGTGACGCAGGGCAAAATGTCAGACTCAGAGTCTAAAGCAACACCAGCTGTACTGCTGTGATATTCATTGTAAAGAAAACCAAAGTTATTCCATCCAACAGTTGTTCAAATGTTTTAACCTTAACCCTGAACAAACGTCAATGTCATGGTGCCACTATAGTTTAAGTCCAAATAACGTTTGTGCCAATCCATGTTTTAGACATAGAGATATTTCACTGGACTAGTGAGCATTTTGGACTTAGATGAAAAGTAAGTGTATCACCACTGTCACTAGGCTTCATCCTCTGGGGACCTCAAATATCTGTGCAGAATTTCAGGGCAATCCATCCAATAATTGCTGAGATATTTCATTCAATATCAAAGTGGTTGACTGATGAATTAGCCTTCCTGCAGCCCTGTTGCTAGATACTGTACATGACATTCAACAATTCTTGCCCATTCAGTGCCAGGACACAGGATGACAGTGCTGATCTGTCTTGCAATCCAACACTTTGGTCCAGAGTTTGATTTCTCAACAACTATCCAGAGCGCCAAATATGGCATAACTACCCTTTGTTCCCAGAGGATTGTTCCTATTCAGTTATTTTATCATGACCTTTTGTCCAGTTTTGCCAATGAATCAAAAAATGTCCCCCTGCCCAATGCTTCAGTAGTCTCATATCAGACGATCAGAGATCTCGCCGCCTACCAATCGTCCTGGGATTTCTGTGCTAAAAGATAGTTGCTTGAACTGCTAACAAGGACGCATCTTACCGAAAACAGTGTTCTACCCCCATTCTCCTCAGTAGTAAACACATAATGTCACCACCCCATTATGAAGGGCGTCCCTAAAGACTTTGGATTGGTTCTGCAATGCAGGTTTTTTAAAACTGAATTGTTTCCACCCAGTTTCAGCAACAAAAGCTGGAAGATTCTCCTCAGTCTCTGAGACTTGTAAGTTTAACAAGTGAGTGACTGTGAATATGAATATTCATGGTCCCCAGAGGACAAATCCTGATGCTTTGATGAGCATCAGAGAAATATTAGTATCCAATGGAGACACTAAAATTTACTGAGCACAGTACTGACACCCAGAGGATAAACCAATTTAATATTTTCTGTAGTACTGGCTAAAATTCACAGATTGTTGCTAACTTTGGTTGATACTGGACAGTATTTAACATAAGGTTTTCAAAGCATGGTAATCAAACACAGATATCATGATAGTTATAACTTGAAACCATAAAACTAATCATTGTGAATTTTATTGTAGTTTGATGTGAAACCGATTATTGTTTCTTCCCTAAGAGCCACCCTTAAATCGTAATGTCAACTTTATACACAAGAAACATCAAAATGTTACAACTAGATTGCCATCAAATTAGTTCTCATTTTTCTCAGAGGATAAAAAGTATGACCATGAGCCCCAGAGGAAGGATCCTCTTGAGTTTATGGTTTCCATCATTTAACAGCAAAAATCCTGCATATGTATGTTGTTGTTGTTGTTGTATCTGTATTCAACCTCACACCACCGTGCAACAAAACAACCAAAAACCACAACCTTCGTCACCAATAACTGTTTTTAGGGATTTTCCTTGAAGTTTCCTAATCAGAAACTGCTGCTGAACCAAAAGTCAGGACAAAGTTAATCTGAAAGGTTTGTATTTCATGACTTCTCCTCACAGAAGACGGTGATGCCAAACTATGACCTTATCATTTTGCCAAGAATGTTTTTCCCCATAAAGACTAAATGGAGAAATGTGCACTGCACGTCTGCGTGATTAAATTAAACAGCGCTTCTTCCATGCATCCCACTGGTTTGATGGTTCAAGGACAAACTTCTCACTCTGTCCTCCTACTGTAACTTTCTCTCTGTTTCATGTCAGTGTCTACAAAATACTACACACTAGAGTACAATTATCCTGAGATTAAGCATCCTTTCACTTAACTGAACACACACATGCTTTACGTCAAAAAACAATCTAAACTTTTATATCTATCTGTTGATTTATTGAACTATCTTATGGTTTATTTGTTTTTTTCTACTTCTTAAAGCTATCATCTATCCCTCATTTCCATCGGGGCCCCTGGATGTTTTCCGTGCCGTTTGTTTGTTGGTCAGGACTACAGAAAAATTCTGATTTTCATGCAACTTGGTGGAAGGGTGTAGCATGGGCCAAGGAAGAACACATGACATTTTTGGGGCAGATACACACATTATTTTTCCACTTCCACATTGCGAGAAAGGGCATTTGGATTTGCTGGAGGTCTGTGCTCTCTGAGTGACCTTCTGGTTTAGAAATACATTTGGTCTTTCTTGACACAACTTCATTATATCCAAAGATCGAGAGTAAGTAATTACACCTGTATGTAAGCATATATGCTGTGTTGCCATGATAAAATCAGTACATCCCTTTTTAAGTTTGCTTTGAACATCTTTTCTCTCATACGGTGATCTGTAAGACAGCTTTCTTATTAAGGCCAAGATGCTTTGTGGGTTGTGGGTGTTTTCACATTGACTGTTTTGCGTGTAGCTTAGAATATCCACACTTTTAGCCCTTCTTATATTTAAATTTTTCTGGAGAGCTCTCATTTGAACAGCTGCCCCGAGCACTGACAAACACATTCCCAGCACATTGCAGGAATGGTTAGGATTCCTTAAAAGTCCAGTCCATTTGTTGCATTTCTTCATCATTGTTTTATTTTGCTGCTGTCCAGCGTGTTAGCTGCAGAATGACAACAACACTGCTGAGATGATGTGTTTATAAGCTGCTGCATAGGCTACAGTACAGTTTGATATAAATACTAAATCTCCAGTCTAGTTGTATCCACTGTCCAACAGCCACTTCCAGTACTCCAATACCAATACTTTCAAAGAAAAACCACAACTTTGGATACTTTTTCATTTTATCCTTAATCTGCTGCGGTTCAACACATGCAGTCTATTTTTTGTTATTCTATCCATTGTTTTGTTATTTATTTTGGTGCCTCATCTGCTTCATCTTCAGTTCCGGATTTCTTTAATTTCCCCAAAACCTGTGTGGCATAACGGAGATGAACATGTTGTTTTTACTTGTTTCTGTCGAGTGTAAGGGAAAATAAAAGCGATGCAGATTTTTTCAGCTGAAAAAATGCATTGCACTCAGCAGGGAGAAAAATAGCATCTCTACATCTTCCTCACCGGACATTTTACAAGAAAAGATATGAGCAATGACTCTAAATATCTGTAATGTTAGAGTGCTTACTTTGATCTTTAACATTAGACCTTTGAATCTTCTTACTTTGAACAAAACAAATGCTTAGAAGGCTGCTTCCTTATTAGGTTTCAAGTTGTTGGGTTTATCAAACATCCACCACAGTGATCTCAACAACTGCAGCTGACATCCATAGATTAATTGTAAAGTAACTTTAAGACTAAATGTATAAGAAGGAATTTTTAACTGGTTGCGAAAGAGTCTCAAATTCATGCTGATGCCTCTGTATGTCGTACATAAATAAATGAGACCATCAGTGATTCTTAATGCAGATGAAACAAGCCTGTTTACATTTTCTCAGGCAGTTTCAATGAGTAGTACGTTAGCCAAGAAGGAGGAGATTTTTTTCTTTCGATACATTTCATTTTTGAAGTTTTATATCGTGGTTATGGCAGTTGAAACGCTACTGCTTCTGTCCACAGGGGCCTCCAAAATCAACGCAAATATGAAAGTTTCTTGTAGCAGCTGTAAGTACATGCCGGTTGTAATGTTAGCACATTGTCAAGGCTAGCTTGGTTTAGCTAAGTTAGCCTTGGTTTTCACAAATAAACACCACCCCATAACTGTTTGGCAATAATGGGGATCAGGATAACCGCCCTTCCAGTGGATTTCACCTTGTAACCTTACAACCGTATCCAGTTGTCAAGCAGCCTGAAGTCAGGCTGTGTTTAGCTGAGCATTACAACATTATGTTTGAAATCTGACTCCTGCTATTCTGCGATTCTGTCAGTTTATAATTGTGGCAACTAAGTCTTGATAGCGCACTGAGACGGAAGGAATGTAATCATGTTTGCCCAAACACTGTGTAACACCGGTATCATGTTCTCCTGCGTATCACATGATTTCTCCAGTGAGTGAAAATGAAGAGTCCATAAATAACCACAATCAAATTCCTTTGAATATCTGTTCTTTTCATATTAGTTTCTCTCTCACTTAAAAAAAAAGAAAAAACATGTCCAGTTCCTGAACTCCATTCCTGTGTGCACTGTAAGCATAATTAAGAGCTATTAGTTGACCATACAACAATCACATACTGGCACCTGCAGCCATACGTTGCCTGCATCAACACATGCAGACCATTCACACCTGCACTGTGGCTGTGATCTACATCACACCAATAAAAAGGCTTTCCTGCTTTTGAACCAAAGTTCTACTTTCCCAAGCTGCAAGGTATGCAGTCTTGGCTGCTTCGCCGTTCGGGCCGGCCTGTTTTTGTTTGTTTTTCAATGAGTTTACGAGTCTTCTCTGATGCCGTCACCAAAGTATGCAGGTCGACTGCTCATCCCATCCCATCTCTGGCCCTCAACGGGTTGATTTGATGAAGGGGATTAAGGATAGATGGGTAAGAGTGGATGGCGTCCTTGTCTGTTAGCCCTAATTTCTCTGAACACGTGCCCCCCTGGGAAACAGACTTCTTGGTTTCTTGGTGCCTGGCCACCACCTGCCTCGTTAGACAGATCACTCCTGGTGCTAAGAACCTGGAAACCTACAAAATATCTTGTTTCAGTCATTACGACCTGTAATTAGATGTGAACTTTAATCCTCACTGACTGTAAAAAAGCATAATTTTACAGAGAGTGACATCATAGTGGTGGTTTTCACATTTTGTTGTTCCTTCCCTGCATCATTATTGCCTTATTTAATTAAACTTGAAAGTTAAAGGTATGGTTCAGATTATTTGAAGTGGGGTTGAATGAGGCGCATATTGATACTAAGTGTATTAACTACAGTAGACGGCGGTTAGCATGTCCTCAGTTTGGAGAAGCAGAGACGACCTTGCTGTCAGTTCGTCTGTCTGATGGGAAACCACTGTTATATAATCCAAAAATCGCTCTTTCCAACCCAACCAAACTCCTTAAGTGAAATCAGTCATTTTACCGCACAGAACACAGGAATCTCTGGTCTACTGCTACCTTGATTGGTTAATTTGTTTTGGTTATTGTATGACTTTGGAGTTTTAACAGGGTTATTTTGGATTCACCAAAGTCTCACAGTAACACAAAAAAGCTAACAAATCGAGGCAGCAGTAGACCAATGACTCCTGTGTTCTGCAAGGTAAAATTACTGATTTTGTCTATGGAGTTTGGTTGGTTTGGAGAGAGTGACATTTGGCTTTTATAACTGCAGTTTCCCATAAGAAAAGGCCTTATCATCTGAGCGGAGCTGCCCTCCCTATTTCCAACGAACAGATTGCTTAACAATAAAGGAGACATCAAAGTTTCACACTTTCAAGAACAAGGAGTCAGTGGGCGAAACAGACCTGCACGAACAAGGCAAAAGGTCTAAAGCTTTGTTAGTGTTCCAATTACTTGTATTCCCCATTTGCGAGAAATGTTGACTTGTGCACTTATTGCATCATAGAGCCTCGGGGGAAATGAGAACAGAGCAGCGAAGTTAGCTCATTCACCCCTGATATCAACGTGGAAAGTGGGGGTGTGAATTCTGGTATTACGGCAGCTGTGAGCAATGTTAAAAGTATCTACTGTGGTGCGAGTGGGGGTGTGCAGAAGGCCGAGTGTGACTATTCCTCCCCTGTGCCAGATCGAAGCCAGTAGGAGGATGAAGTGGATGCGGAGAGAGTGTTTAATTTTGTGGATTAAGTCGACAGAGATGCTATGATTGCTCACCAAATGTTGGACAAGTTTTCAGCCTTTTATTCCTCCTCTGCAGCAAAGCTTTTGTCTCTGAAGGGTCAACTGTTCGAGGACTAAGAAGCAGCCTTGTTTTCAAATTGACATCACCCTGTATTTTGGAGTTTGTCCAGTGTGGTTTTGAAAGGGTTTCCTAAGGCTGAGGCCGATAGAGTTTCTCAGCCTGAATCCGTTAGCTAAAGCTAGAAAAGGAAGAAGGAAGAACAGCACCTTGGTTTGATTGGACTTTTCTGTGACTAATGAGGTGGCTCAGCTTTCCAAACTTCCTAGCACTTGTTGTACTGTCCTATATGGTTAACCACTGATCTGCCACAAAATAAATACAACAAACATCAAACTCACTTGTATGACTGTAAAACCACACACTCCACTTGGATTTTTTCATGATTTGGCCGGTAGAAAAACAATCGAGTAAGTAACAAAGAAGTGATTACGCAAAGTATAAAATCACTGTGACTTTTTCCATCTTGACCACAGTGTCTTGTAGGGGGGGAAGGGATTCAAAGATGTTGTGAAATAGCTCCAATATGTGAGTATTGCATATTCACCCCCCATCTCTGAGTCCCCCCTCCCACTGGCCACAAATATTACACTGCATCTGTGAAACAGTGCTGTTCCCCATCACTCACTTCCCTCTCTGACTGGACAGTGCTATGGGTATTTGTGAAAATGCTTCAGCAAGAGGAGGGACAATTATAGCAGTGTGTGTGTGAGAGAGAGAGAGAGCGAGAGAGAGAGAGAGACACATGAGAAAGATCTGTCCTAGAAAAGTAGAAGGGATAAGAGCGGGGATGCTGTGATGAGGGAAATGCAGGTTTAACACTAGTGAGTGCTCAGAGATCACAGAATAACATTTGTTTATGAAAACAGCATGTTGACTGCAGTATCATGAGTTCCTGACAAGTGCACTAATTGTATTTTGGTGGCTAACACACCTGGATAGAGTCTCAAAATTACAGCCATCAACAGCCAAAATGTCTTTTTTATTCAGGTGTAAGGTAGCTTATTACCCAGTAACCCACAGTGCTTAGTAGAGTTCCAAAATAAATACTATATAGGCCTTGAAAAGTCCATGAAAGTTAATTGGTTGCAGTTTGTGGGCTCAGGAAAAACAAAACACTGCCTCAGAGCAGGGGTTCCCAAACTTTTTCATGTCAAGGACCCCCACAATAGATGCACATTAGACATGGACGCCAGAAAAGCTGAAATCAGAGAATTTTGACCATCAATTGATAATCAAAATAGTTGGTTTTTAATTTAATATTTGACAGCTCATCAATTAATCAAGTAATAATTGCAGCTCTAAACTGGCATCACAATCACAATAGATTACAATCAATCAAAGCAGCTGACCCTGTTTCCTCGCCTTTTCGTTGCAACTTCCAAAAACTGTCATAAAGTTAAAATATTCTGTTTCTCCTTTTGTTGGGACCCCATAAAACCTGCTCAAGGGCCCCTGTGGGTTCACAGTTTGGAAAACACTTCCTCAGAGTTCTTGAAAATGAAACTGTAAATATTACTTATCTGTCATTATTTATTGCAGCAGCAGATTTCTTTACTTGACAGGATAATCAGTATAAATTAGGTATTTAATTTGGATGTTATGGCTGATTTTCTTTATGTTCCATCCTCACAACATGTTACTTTTAAATCTTTGAGTTTAGTATGGAAAGTCCTTGAATTTGGCGCCAGTTGTTGACTTTATTGACTTTATTGACTCCTTTGTAGCAGGGGTTCCCAAAATTTTTCATATCAAGGGCCCCTCAAAATAGACATACTTTAGGACACAGGATTTTGTCTTTAGGAATCTTAAATATAATTAAGTATTCATAGTCAACCAATGATCAAACTGGGATCACTTTAAATTACAATCAATCAAAATGGCCAACCCTATTTCTTTTTCTGCCCTTGTTCCAACTTGCAAAAACTGTGATAAAAGTTAAAATATTCTATTCCACCTTTTGCTGGGGACCCCCTACAGCCCACACAACGAACCAAGCAGCAGGATTTCTTTTACTTTGATAAGATAATCAGCAATAAATGACGTATGTATATGCAAAGATCAAATTTACTTATGTTTCACCCTGACAACATGTTACTTTTGAGTCCTTGAGTCTCAGTTTGACAGGTCCTTGAATTTGACATCAATTGTTGACTTAACTGATTACTTTATAGCAGGGGTTCTCAAACTTTTTCATGTTAAGGACCCTTACAGTAGACACATATTAGACCATTGACACCCAATTTTAGAGGATTTCTTCTTCAGGAATCCTCTCTGTTATTTGTTTTGTTTTTAGGGTTGACGTTAAGTCTTTATAGTCAATCAAAGATCAATCACTATAAATTACAATTCCAAGCTTACAAGTTCCAGCTTCAAAAAAATTTAAAAAGTTTTGCTTTTGCTCTAGACCCCCTACAACCCACTCAAGGACCCCCTGTTAGTCCCCGGGCCTCAGTTTGGAAACCACTGCGCTGCAGGACTCAAAATTAGCAATTAAAGTAGATTTAACCTCACCTGGCCTGTATAAAAACGCAGTTATGAATACTCTCATGACCTGCATAACACACCTCAACGATTTCAATAGTAAACTGTTTATACCATATTCACGTGTTCATAGGGTTTAATAAGTATTTGTGGTGGAAGTTAAATGCGTAAAGTACGCGCAGTATTGGCACAGCATTATTTGGCACACTATTTGTTTTTGCCATGTCACCTTTCACACGGTGCTCGCAGTCAACCCCAGTATTCAACTGTATCTAGGAAACCGAACAGACACATGGGTCAGGTAGGCACTCACCCGTGAGCCAGGCTTCTGTGCGGACACTTGAGGCAGGTAACAGAGAAACAGAGGCGCCAAAAAGTGAGAAAAGGTGAAGAGAAGAAAACTTGACAATAACATAATTGATGGTCGGTGGGCGAAGAGCGGAGCAGAGAGCGGCAGGTAGACTCTGTGTGCGTGCGTGTGTGTCCGGGTGTCACACTGATGATCAACAGGTCCAAACCGTGAACAAAATAACACGCTCCACAGACACTTCTTTCCTTTTTAAGTTATTTTCCTCTTTGTCTACTTCTTCTCCAGTAACTATTCACATAGTGCCACGCGTGGGTTGATGATGAGAAATCATGACTCTGCGGTGACCATGGTGACTGGTTTTATCCACTGCTCGCGGGAGGATCAGCTGTTCATCGCGGCTTCCACAGGTTGAGTCGCGCCTGTATCCATTGCAACTTCATTTAAAAGCAAAGGAGGGAGAAGCGGCACTGACTGACACTCGGACCGCCCAATGAGCAGCGAGGGATGGCGTTTAAAGGCCACGCCCACCTCTAACTGGTCCAAGATGAACTCTCCACAGAGGAGAGAAAGCTGCTGTGGTCAGTTAGACTCAGCAGCTGCAGGGACACTCAGTGTATTATCATCAGTCTTTGAGAGCAGGACAATGGCAGAGCAATTGTGAAGTCAAATTTTAGGTTCTCATCCCCATTCAGAGACACATAATGCTCTATAACAGCCGAGTATCCTGCTGCCGTGACATTTAGCCTGTGTACTTGGCTTACAATGGAAAACATCTATTGAGTAAAGTCAATAGCTGTCACCAGCACCACAGGGGGTCAGCCTGTGTGTGTAGATTTGGCTGTGTGTGTGTGTGTGTGTGTGTGTGTTGGAAGGACGAGGGCTCAGTGGTTGATTGGCCAAAAACAGCTGTGTGTGCCACTTAATCCCTAATTATTTTTCATTATTTAACTGTTTTTAAAGAGTAAACCTTATTTACTTTATTTACCTTATTTTGGAAAAAAAAAAAATCCTTAAACAGCCCAGAGAGGTTTCAGTGTAAACACTTTTTATTACAACAGAAAAAATATATATTATGTCTCAAAATTTGGGCTGAACAGTTTTAAAAATATATATATATATATAATTATTTTGACTGATATTGCAATTGCGATATGGTTTGCAGTAATAGAGGGATTGATAATTTTTACATCATTATTCTCATTTTCGTTGATAAAATCTAGACATGATATGTAGGTCAGGGCCTCTGTGCAGAATGATGATTTTTAATGTAAAACTGTATTTTGACACATTTTGCCTTTAACAAATGTTGTGCCTTCTGTGTTTTAAAAATAGCAGAATTTTGATTGATTGTCAAGCCCTACTTGAGAGTTAAGATTCCTTGATTTGATTAGATCGGCAGTAATAAATAATAATAATGATGATAAATTCATGCTTTATAGCTGTATGATAAATGTGTAAATGTAAACGTGTTTACAAATTTTAAAATAAATTTGATTATGATGCACTATAAAAAAGAGTAGCGCTGGGTGATAAGTCAGAAATAAATATTTTATTATTAATAGAATTTCTTCTTCTTTCTCAATATCGGTGTGGACTCTTGGAAGATTAGCCAATAGCTAAAAGAGATCCAGATCAAATCAAATCAATATATATCACAAAGAAAGCAAATGTATGCAAACTTACATATAAAAGAATCAAATGCATGATGAATACAACAAACTGTTATGTGTCATATCAGACAGAACTCTTCACTTTGATAAAACAAACACCCTAATAACCAATTTTGTTAGTTTTTAATAATAATTTACACTGATAGATTTTTGTAAAACAGCAGCGTAATCATACAGTATCATCACAATAAAATCTACCAAAAGTCAGTTTATGATTATATTTAGTGTTGGAATGCAACTGAATACATTTACTCAAGTACTGTTACCTCTACTTCACTATTTTTTACTCCACTGCATTAATTCAACAGCTATAATTACCACTTACATTCCAGATTAAGATTTTGTACGTGAAACATAATGATGATCTTATAAAATATGATACACTTTTATAGATTCAATTAACAAACAATTTGTTGTCAAAAGTATCAATACTTGGATACTTTTTTCAGGCCACAATTCGATCTCCATTGATTATACTTTTGATCGTAATGAAAGTACTAAAACTATTTTTTTTTAGGATCAAAATGGCCACTGAAGACCTCAGTTCAGTTCAGTCTTTATTGTCCTGCCTGAAATTTGGCTTGCAGCATAGCGAGTCAAATTTTTCTGCACAGTCATTGTGTGCAGGGTGTTAATTTAAAGAAGAAGAAAAAATCTCCCTGTTTTGTCTGCCAAGGACCTTTTTTCTTTTCACTGTGGTATCAAGAGAGAATTTTTTTATACTAGGCTTGTATTTTAGTTTAAAGTTTTGGTATTGTATTGTGTAACTTGACAACAGTATAAAGAATAGTTAAAGCAGGAACTGCACATTAATGCATCTGTAATAATAATCCAGTTGTCAGCTGTAATATATAATAGTACAACACTGACAAGACCTTTTACTTTTGTTACTTTTACTGAAGTGACATTTTCAGTGTTAGACTTTAATTGTAATGGAGTATCTTTATGTTGGACGGTTGCTACTTTTACATAAGTAAAGGATCTGCATAGTTTTCCACCACTGATCATATTGCATTAATGTCCAGCCTGACATAAAAGAACTAAATATACACATAAAAACTGGTCCCACACTGTAGTCGTCCTACAAACTCTCAACTTCTGGCTCCCACGTCCTCTTGCTCTCCGTGCTCTCTCTTTCTGCATCTTTTCCCTTTCAGATGAATTGTGTGGCCCATTGAGAGCGGGTTAAAAAAGAAGGTGGAGAGACCAAAGAGGGTGAGCGAGGGAAGCCGAGTGCTGAGTGCAGGTGTCCAGCTTCAGAAAGTGGGCTTTTAAGAGCTGAAAAGGGCCATCCGGTCACCCTTTGCTGGAATGGGTAACCCCCCCGCCTCAATCCCCTTCTCTCAGTCTTTGTCCCTATAGATATTTTTTAATTGTTGGCTATGACAGTTCAGCGGCTTTTTGAGTGCCTCAGTGAAGAGCCTTGTAATTAGAGCTATTGAGCTGCTGGAATTGGCACAATTAGGGTCAGCATTAATGATTTCTGTGTGCACCGGGTGGTTTCAGTAAAAGGGCTATTTTCTCAGAAAGGATGGAGAGAATTTGTGAAGAGGGTCAGGCCAAATGAAAAAGGAAGGGGCAGTCGGACATAAAGGGAGTAAAACTGAGGCCTAAATGAACTGGAGACTGCGCATTATCTGGATTCTTGTTTATTGGACCACCGTAGACTCAGCAAAGTGTCCGCGTAGTATCATTATCAGAGCTGTGAGAGGTGGGATGCGCCTCAGGGGCATCATCTTCTCCCTTCTCTCTGCTCTGTGCCAGCCGGTCCACTCATGTCTTGATGTTTGTGGGAGGTGAGGATGAGGAGCAGAGAGGGGGAGCAGGAGTGTCTCTTGGAATGTTAACGAGATCAGTTTATATCTGCTCTTCCCTCTCGCTTCGACCCTCCACCCCTAACAAAGAAGACAGAGTTTTCTGGGGTGTAAAGCTGTTGTAGGGAAAGCATGGCTCGACACTTTAATTCTGTTGTCATTTGGCCGAGCATGAAAGAAAACCTCCGACAACAAAAACAAAAAAGGAATGAATGGGCACGCTGAAAGGAAATGTATTTCCCAATTACTGCAGCGGCCTTTCCAAAGACGCCCCAGCCGCTGTCCCCCCGCCGGCTTACACCAACCACATACGGCCGAAAATTAGCAGGTGTCTGTAGACACAGAAACAGACGGAGCAGCACAGAGGCCACCCAGAGATCTGACGGCCGGGGGCGAGGTGGATTTAGCACAGATGTTCGACCATGATGTCACATGTACAAAAAGTACAATTTAGACACACACACAGAGTTCAGATGTGGTATGCTGAATGTTGTGGGTAAAAAGAAGTAAGAATGGAGACACAATTTAGTTAGTTGTCCCACTAATTTTGCAGTTATTCACAGCATAATACAAAATGAACCACATTTCTTTCAAAATAAAAGCACCATTTAAAAAGTTGTACAGTTTCCAGTGTTTTAGTAGCTTCTCGTTGTTTGTGTATTTTAACAGCTGCTATCAGTTCTACAAAACCATATGATCGTTTTTAATGTAGCGTCTACTGTACTCTGTAAACTGAGGGAACCAGGTGTTCTGCAGAGGTAGAAATACTTGAGTATTTCCATTTTGTGTGTATTTCCATAACTAATGTCTTACATTTTATTTTAGAGGGAAATGTACTTTGTACTTCAACATATTTATGTTATATCTACAGTATATAAAGTTGTTAAAGGTGATTCCACTTTGACCAGCTACAACATAAAAATTCTGCGCACATAAAATATAACAATACAATGTTTTGAAAGGAGCAACTTTGAGGGTGTTTTTGCTTATTACTTCAAGTAGATTTTGGGTTGCTGTCTAAAACATAAAACAAATAAAAACAGAATGTAATGATTTGCAAATCCTTTTTGACCCAAAGGCTATTCAATTGAATACAGTACTAAGACAAGATATTTAATGCTCAAACTGATTAACTTGATTTATTTTTCATAAATATATACTCATACTGAATTTGATGACATAAGCACGTTCCAAAAAAAGATGGGATGGGAGCATGTTTACCACTGTGATACATCACCATTAGCAGGGACGTCTCTGAAAAAGACACGACGTCTTTTTGGACTTTTGGACGTCAACAAATGCTGGATGGCAGCATTTGTTGCTGCAAAACCTGTATGTACCTTTCAGTATAATGGGGCCTTCACAAATGTGACAGACACAGCTAACAATCTGAATGGTCCTTTTCCTCTTTAGCCCGGACGACAACAATCTGAGATGTGAGATGTTTTCCACTTTGCATCAGTCCACTTCGATGAGCTCTGGCCCTAGAGAAGTCGGTGATCTTTGTTTGTTGTTGTAGATGCTGTAATGAAATGTGTTGACCGACAAAGGTTTTCCAAAGTGTTCCCAAGCCTATGCAGTGATATCTTTAATAGAATCATGTTGGTTTTAGTGCTGCCTGACGGGGCAAAGGTCGTGGACATTCAATACTGGTTTTCAGCCTTGCCCCTTACGTGCAGAGATTTCTCTGGATTCTCTGAATCTTTTAAAGATATTATGGATTGAAGAGGGCAAAATCCCTAAATCCCTTGCAGTTGTGCATGAGAAACATTGTTCTTAAACTGTTAGACTATTTGCAGAAACAGTTTTTCACAAAGTGATGAACCTTTCCCCACCCTTGCTTGTGAATAACTGAGGATGGATGGAGGAAGATGCACCCTAATCATGGGTCTATCACCTGTTACCAGTTAACCTGTTTACCAATTCAATGTTCCAGACAGGTTTTATTGAGCATTTCACAACTCTCCCGGTCTTTTATTGTTCCTGTCCCCACTTTTTTGAAACGTGTTGAACATCTTGTGTTTGTACTATACTCAATTGAATATAGATCGAAAAGAATCATTACATTCTGTTTTTATTTGCATTTTACAAAACGTCCCAACTATTTTGGAAATGGATTTAGAATTCTGTGGTGTTACTTGAGGAAAATTCTGAGTTTTGCTTGTAATAGGAAACTGAGTACTTCTTCCACTATTGACAAAAAGTATATACCTTAAAAGTATCCCTAATAGTATACTACACGTATGTATATAATAGTACTGCATTTTGTAGTAGTATTGGTGCACCCCAAGCTACTGCAATAAAATGCAGCTTACATGTTAATGTATCAGTATTTTATAACTCTGGAAGGGCCATCCTAAGTTTTCTCTCATACACATTACTTGTCAAAATACTCCATTATGAGTAAAAGTCATACATTTAAAATGTTACTTGCAGTATTGCTATTTAAGATCTGAACACTTCTTCCACCACTGGAGTTGCTCAAACACTCTCTTTACATAGTTAACTGTAATATTTGAGTTACTTGCACTCCATCATATCTCATCTTATTTTCTCTAAGTCTTTACATTTCAGAATGAAATATTGTAGATTTTAAACCTTTTTTTCTCTGACAGCTGAGGGACCTTTTTGAGATTTACTTTTACATGCAAAACATGTCATCAGTTTTTAAAATATGATGTGTTGTTTTTAATCAAATTACCCAACAATAATTCTCCACCATAACCAGCTTCAACATTTAAAGTCTGCTTGCATGTGAATGCATCTGTAGCAGTAATATCTTTTAACTAACACTCTGAAAGAGGCCTTTCTGTGTGATGAGTTTGATCCTCTTACCAAAGTAAAAATTTTATGTGTAATGGAGTATTTTTACACTATGGTGTTATTAATTACTGAAGTACAGGTCTGAGTACTTCTTCTTCCACTACAGTTCTCTATTAACAGTCTGTGGGTACGATAGCTGTTGAAAAGTTTGTATTGTCAAACACGACCAAACACAATTACAGCACTGAATGAAAGACAGACAGACAGACAGGGGGGAAGGGTGCTGGGTGGTGTGCTGAACGGAAAAATTGGAGGTCAGATAGAAAGCCCACTCCTTTTAAAGTGTCATCTGGATTTCATTTCATAAATTCCACATATTTTACATGTACTGGCCGCAATTTTCACTAGCTCCTGAAAACGAGGAGCCGTGTATAGCCCCTTGGCTGGCCGACAGTTCTGGACAGCAGCAACCTGGCCTCTTATTACCCTCTTCAAACACACACTCGCACACAAACACACACACACTGTAGCTGGTGTAGGAGCATGCCTGGTGACGCACACGCACAGCAACAAATAAATAAGCCCACAAAGGCGAATTATCCCTGACATTAATCAGAGATGTGAGGGATTTTTACGTAGTGAGAGAATGAAAGAGAAAGTGGCAACACAGAGCCAAGGGTGTGAAAAGGGCTATTGAGTCTGGACTGGGGTGTCCCGCACCTGCGCTGTCTATTCACCCCACTGTTTACACACTGTCATCCACAATTAATACCTCATGGGGACTGGGCTGCCTGCCCTCTGCAGGGCCCCTGGACCCATCCAGGGCCCTTATGGATGCCTAATTGAGC
>JAJHUR010123711.1:6559-23556 GCA_027495735.1 Lutjanus campechanus | reverse complement strand
GGATTGGTTATAATTGATTTTCTTGTGTTTTACAGGGTGAAGATGAGATGGAGACCACTGACACACCACTGGCGTTTCTCTCTGTGACCCCTAACTCCACTGGTTCCAGCAGCTTCAGCCCGGAGAACATATCCATCGTGATAGAGGATGAAGTTGTTATGAGCGATCTTCCCAGGTTGGCTGATGCATTTGTGGTGCTGCTTGGTTTAATCTATGCATTACACTTAGATTATCCAAAGAAACTCACTCACACATTCACATTCATCCAGAAAGTCCTGCTGTGTCTGGATGATAACAAACAACTGAAACCATGCCTACTCTCCCTGAAAAATGAGTTGTTAAAGGAGTAAAGAAGCTGAGAAATGCATACCTGCACTCATTAACCATGCATAAATGTGGTTCAGATCAGCAACATTATTACAGCCATGTTGTTCTACTGTTAACATGTCTGATTTTGATAGACATGTCTGTTAAAATGTTGAAAGCACTTGCACTTTTGCGTATGCCCAGTTTAGAATGAGAGGTAAATGTTTTGTTAATTTTACTAAACCGCCTCCTTGACCTCACTGATCTGATTCAGCCCTCAGTTGTAATGATGATTCAGTTATTTATTTATATTATATTTTCTTTTATTTATTGTATTTTATTCTGTTTTATTTGGTATGTTTTTTTATTTTCCTCATTTGCACAAATTTAGATGTCTGTGCTGCTGCTTTCATAAGTTTTTTTTTCTCCCTTGAGAAAATACAGTGCAGAGAAAGGGAAGTTTTTTCATCCCCAATGATTCAAAATAGGCTGCTAAAGTGTATTTGTAAAAAAAAAAGAAAAAAGTTTGACTCCAGGTGTTGCACTTTAATGTTATTCGACATTTCACAGTTTTACTAAGCCTGTTCTGAAAAGAAGAAAAAAAACTTTAAAATGTAACAGTTGTTATTGCCTTTTTAAAAGGTAGGTTTTAAGGTGCTGTTTTATACCCTAATAAATTTTTGGAATTTTGACAGTAACACTTTAGTCAAGAACCTTTTATTGCATGGATGATGTTTCTCTTGCACAATCATACATACATGGTTGCAGTTCTACAGTTACATGTACACAACAATCTGCACAACTGAATTTGCACATCTTACACATTTTAAGTCGGCAAGAAGTAAATATTTTGAGTTCATAAAGGTGTAATATTTTGAGTAGATACTATTGATATTAATACATTGTGTTCAGTTATTTTTTTCAAGTCCATGTAATTTAGTTTTTATAAGTATATTCAATCAGATCATTTAAGTATGAAGAAGACATAAATATTAAGTTAATGAAAATTTAAAAAGTTATATTGAACTTAGAATATAAATTAAGTCAACTGAACACACATTTTTTAAGTATATTGTAACTCAAAACATTTATTATAATAACTTAAAAGTTCTTACGTAATCAGCTACAGCAAAAATTTTGAGTTTTCTGAACTTACTCGGGTTTACAGTGCACTAAACATTTGTTTGTTTTTTCCTTTTTTTGTTATTGTGAGTGAGTAGCTTTTTGTTACAGTGTTTCATTTCTTTTTAGACACCTTATGTGAACAACATAATCTTATCAACTGTATGAACAGTTTTGAGAGTTCAACATTTGCAAGTTCAAATATGCTTATTCGCTTTCTTACTGAGTTACAAAAGAAGATCATTACCACTCTCATGTCTGTATAAAAATATAAAAATAAATAAATATAAATAAGGGTATAGCAAGCAATGGGTTAACTTAGCATAGAAACAAGAGGAAACAACTAATACGTCCAGATGTAACAAAAATCACTTGCCAGCACCTTTTAAGCCTAACCCTAACCCTCCCCCTAACCCTCTTGGATGCCCCTATGGTAGATAAAATGTGATAAAAGTGTCCCCTAAAACACCCTTTCAGTGGACAAAATGTGCCCACTAAAGTGCCATTGTAGGGGCCCTCTGAGGGGCCCTCTGAGATACAAAATGATTTGGCCTCTATGTGCCTTTAAAGAGGTAAATAGTCCCCTGTGTGTTCTTATTAGAGAGTTGGAGAAGCTGTCGTACAATAAAACAATTTTAATCTAAACCAGGAATTTAAACAGTTTTACCTTAAATGCATAACCAGTACCTTTTTTTTTTTTTTTTTTGCCCGTCCTGCAGAGAGACCAAGTACCCCACTGTCCCATATCGTGACTGTCATTCTCGAAATGTTTCAAGGTGATGTCCTTCACCAGCGAGGATCATAATGCTCTGGAAAGTACAATTTCTGGCTGATTAGTCATCTGACAACAGAGACTAAATGTAATGAAGGTGAAAAATCTGAGGTTTTGCCTCAAGACCAAGTGGAGTTACCAGTCTGTGTCTGCTGACCCCACTCTTTACTGGGTGACAGGACAACAGGAGGAGTTTTCGGGTTATTTTGTTGTTTAAATGCCAAACTCTTAAAAGGCAGTCGAGAATGACTAATGTGGGCATGAAAACAGTGTTTTCAAATTTGTTACTAGAATCTGCATTAGTGTCCACTGAGATGGTACACACACATTCACACAAACACTGCACTAAAGTCCATTCATCCCCAGAGGGCTCAGCCTGACCTCAACTATAACCCCAATTAAGAGAGAAGTCGTCTTACACTGTGCTGAGGGAAAGTGCAGTGAAATCAAATTTAGGACACAGATTTCGCCTCTGCTATGACAGGCTGTCCCCAGTCAACTGGTGTGGAGGCCAGATTTTTTTGTCCCCAGATGTGGCCAATGACAGAATCAGACACAAAAGTTCCCACAAGATGGCCAGCAGCCAGCGACAGTGAAATTAGGAGTGACGAAGGGAACGTGAAGGTCTGCTGTCCCCCTCTGATCTGACTGATCAGAGGGACAGAGACAGCTGTGGATTCCTTTATACCTCCCTCTGCCTCACCTGCTCCCTCCTTCCCTGCTTTACTTGCCACCCTTGCTCACTCCCCCTCCTCCTGAGCTCCCTCTCCTTTTTCCTCTGTTTCTCACTGCCCGGCACACACACATACACACACACACGCACGCACGCACGCACGCACGCACACAGACACACACACACACACACACACACACACACACACACACACACTGCACTGACCTCCTCCTTTCCTCCTTTTTCTTCTCTCCTGTCTTGCCCAGCATCTGTCTAATTCAGTGGTTGGGCCTGTGGTTAGCAGCAGTATGGTTTTTATGATCACCCTCTGAGTACACAGTGACCTTGGACATTATTCACACACAATGGATGGAGCTGTCCACACCAGGGAGCAGTGCAACTGCTGTGGGCCGTTGTGTGTGTGCGTGTGTGTGTGTGTGTGTTTGTGTGTGTGAGGCAGCAACAGAGAGAGTGGGAGGGAGGCAGTAAGAGTGAGTGTACCAATTTAAAGTGTGAGCAAAGGAGAGAGAATATGAACTAGAGAGAAGCACTGTTCCATTTGAGGTGGGCTAATGAATGTAAAACAGTATGTGGGGGGACCTGCTCCTTTTGGGTTCTTGAAAATCACGGGACGCTGACCAGAAAGACCTACAGTATATATCTGATTTTAATAAATAAACCTCTGATGTTTTTTTTTTATTTATTCTTTTTGGCATCATTATCACAATAACAGTACACAGACAGAGATTAGCCCCATCAGTCACCCACCTTTTCAATGGCTACGCTTCTGGAAGTAAATTTCCCATTCATTCACTCCATTGACGATTCAGAAAATCCTTATATGAAGAGTTTCAAGCCTGGAACCAAACCATCCAGCTACAAGATGAATCATCATCATAAAAGTTTTGATTCAGAGCAAAAAACCTGGAGACGGGACAAAAAGGCAGAAGTGACAGAACTACTCACCCCATAAACCATTGTTTTCCTAAACTGAACTATTTTCATTATAGTGTTTATATTGTCAATTACGGTGTTGTAATATATTGTAGTTTATGTTCTGTGTGTATATTTTATATTCACTGCAACATAAGGACATGATTAACTCATGTTAGCTAAGGTTAGCTACCTAGCTAGCCAGCCTGCTAGCAGAACTACCCATTCATGGGTGTGGTACACAGTTCCATGGTACCACCAAACTCCACCAATCAGAGATGTTGCTGTTAAACTTTAGGACTGTTGATAGTGTAGTTCTTCTCCATGACATCACAAATAAAGTGTGTTTTTCTTGAAAAAAGTTTGATATCATACGGACTTGTAGCTTCTACAGGAGGATATACCATAGTTGCACAATCTCATAGCACATGGTCAGTCTACGTTGGATAGTAGACTGGATGAGATCATGGTTTATTGACTGATTGTCAAAAGTAGGCGGACTGCTTTGTCCACTTTGTTCAGCAGCTGTTTCTCATTGTTAAGCCTCATCCCCTTATGTCCATCTTATGGGAAATCTTAAAGTCCAAGTGAAATCATATTTATGCTTGATGCATACTAGAGAATTTTACAGACTACAAACAAAAAGGCAAATTTAACTGATTTTTAAAAACTATAATTGTAAGAGATGACACCACATGACTAAGATGCAGGACCACACACTTGATGTTCATAAACTACTTCAGAATGGCGATTCCAAGGACTTGGAATCTCACAGAAACTAATGTGATAGAAACTTGACTTAAGAAAAAACAAACAAACATGGAGGCAATCTGTTGTTATCAGCTGGTTGCACCTGCACTATGTCCTGCATGAGACATGAAACAAGCAAACAGAACTTTTGCTGTAGGCAGCTACATTTCTGTTTGACACACTTACCGGACAGCTCAATATTCCATTGCTGTTCCTTTCACATAACAGAATCTCATGACGTAAATATCAAACGTGTTTAGGATTTGAAATCGGGGAGCTGTTGGCTGTTGGTAACTTTGAGATTATGTCTGTAAACCCCTCACACAACAGGATAATTTGGTCAGATAATCTGGTCAGACCAGTCTTGAATCAGGAATACATGTGTGATTGTTGGGAGGGGCAAAATGGACCCAACAAACTGTTTGTTTGTTTTTTGTTTTTTTTTACAAAAGAGTGACCACAATTGTTCCACCACCATGATCTATTTCTAAACTCAACCAAGTCCCCCTGGTTCCGCGAGGAGGTCCTGGTGATTCGGTGGTTAGGACACAGCCTCAGCAATTTTGGTGAGGGACCTTTTTAGCATGTCTCTCTTTTCTTTTCAGTTTTGACACTTTGTCACCAATCAAATAAAGACAAAAATGGCCAAAAAGTGTTTTTTTTTTGTTTTTTTTTAATTAAATGGTTTTTAAGTTTGGTGTGCAAGAACTTGGCTGGCCTACGCAGAGCCCTGACCTCAGCTCCATCCAGCGTTTTTGGGATGAATTGGAACGCCAATTTGTGAGCCAAGCCTCAATGTCTGACCTGTGTGCTTGTTTGGCTGCATGGCAGAAAATTCCTGCAGCCAGGTTCCAAAATCTAAGTATATGTTGACTGGGCAAATAAAAATGTATAATGGAGGAAGGTGAGGAAAGCAACGCTTTGTCTGCAGAGACAGAAACAGACATAACTTTACTGTGCCCTGAGAAGGATTTGGTCTGAAGTGTGGACATATCGATTAAAGTGAGGAAAAGTGTTTGAATCTCTAGGAAATATTTTATGAGTGACAGCCAAGGCTAGCAGCACAAAAAGCCATAATGACACATGTCACCACCTCCTCTCATTATTTATGGATCACTAGAGGTGAAAATGTTCATTTTAGATCAATAATTATGGAAATAATATTGCACACACTGGCACCACTTTGGCCAAAACAATTACTCTATGAAACTTTCATTTTAGAACATTTCTATTTCTTTATATCCACTGCCAGCGGTATGAGCTGTTTGTCCACCTCAGTGCATATACTCACACACACACACACGCAACCACATCCACACATACCTGCCTTGTTATAACACCAATCAGTCAACTGTCAGAGGCGGAGAGGGTTTATGGCAGCTTTATGGGAGGTGAAGCAGCACTCGGTAGTCCATTTGGCTCCCCATATAAATGACTCATCTCTGTGTGTGTGTGTGTATATGTGTGTGTCTGTGTTTGTGTGGGGAGGTGAATGCATGCATGTGTGTGACACGCTGAGTGACTATGTAGCTTATGACTGGGCATTTGTGCGTGTGAAAGGCTTTTCACATGGCCATGCACATCTCCCAGTGTTTGTGTTTTGGAGTGTGTGTTCATGTGTCCATGTGTGGAAGTTACACGCGAGTGTGCTCCCATAACCGTGTGTTGTGAGGGCACATAACTGTCTGTTCTGTGGAGAAGCGGAGTAGATGAAGTGAACTGTGAGTCTGTCTATGCACCATTTGAGGTGTAAGATACCAAGTAAGAGTTAGAGACACAGAGAGCTGGGCAGGGGGGAAGAAGGGAGGGAGGGAGAGGGGTGTTAAATGGAGATAAGGATGAAAAGTACAAGTGAAAGAAAGAAAAGAAAGAATCTAACTTTTGATTTTCACAACATGTACTTTTTTGCCTTAAGCAGCAGAGAGTCTTGTAAATCTTGTCATCCTCCCTCTCAGCTGGTCAAGTTTGCATCCCTGCAAATTGTTTCATCTTGATGAGCCTTCTTCTTTGAAATGGCTCCTATCTTGAACTGGAGGAAGCCTTACAAATACATAAATAAATACTTCAAAATAAAAGAGCCAAAGTCACTGATAGTTTGGATTGTTTGAAGTGTGGTTGAATTAGGTACTTGTCCACAGTCAGTGTATTACCTGCAATAGATGCCAGTCAACAATCCAATTGGAGAAACGGAGAGGAGTATCAGCATGGAAGCTAAGCAACGTGCTGCTGTGGACAGGGTCAGCAACAAAAGACGTTTTAGCCCTGAAATCAATGCCCATCTAAATAAAACAATATCAGTTTATGTCTACACTATATTTAGAATATTTTTACAGCTTTTCTTTTCTGTCATGCAGCTGCTTTTCTGACTGTGAACCACCGTTATCTAAGCTCATGCTCTGCTTGCTCAATTAGACTCCATTAGCAAAGTCAGTAATTTTACCTCACAGAGCATGGGAGTTGCTAGTCTACCGCTGCATCAATCAGTTAGTTTGTTTGTGTTATTGTGTGACTTCAAAGAATCCAAATTAAACTCTTAAAAAACAAAGTCACACAATGATACAAACTAACAATTGAAGCAGTGGTAGACATGAAACTCCTGCGTTCTCCACGTTAAAATGACTGATTTTTACAAATGTTGTCTGGTTAAGCAAGAGAGAGCTTATATTATGGTGGTTTACTGTTGGAAAAGTCTGTCTGACAGGACAGTTAAGTGGTGAAAATATAAAAAATATACCATACTCTTCTTTTTTTTAGGTGGCTAACATAAGCTTTGATGCTGACCTTGTCCACAACATTGCATTGCTTAGCTTCCTACATCGGTACTCGTGCTGCTTCTACAAACTGGGGGTGTGTCAACTGCCATCTACTTTTGACTACACTGACTATGGATATACAATCCCACTTCAAATCATTTGAACTATCCCTTTAATTTATCATGGCAATCCTATTTGTTAATCAGGTTTAGTCATTCTCCGTGTTTGTATGAAGTCTAAAAGTGCAAACAAACATTTCCTAATAGGCTTTCTGCAGTGGGAGAACTGTCACCCTGGTGTATGTCTTTCCAGACAATCATCAATCGCCAACGTTCCCAACTTCTCAGTGGTCCTCCTCAGGCTATACTGAACAAATGTTGCAGTGGTGGATCAAGTGCAAAGCATTGAATAGTTGGAAAATACTTCTGACTCCACAATTTTTACTCCATTGTGGGAATTTCTGAAGGCTCTGCAGAGTGTACAAAGTTTCCATTTTGAATTAAGCAGCTCAAATTACAGAAAGAAGAAAGTAAATATAATACTCAAGGTAGCAGTTTAAAGTGAATATAATTACATTATGAATCACCTTTGGTTTAATAATGTTGTGGAATTAAAATGATGTTTGAATTACAGAGATATATGGCTGAATTTAATTAAATGTTTTTTATTATTCATTTGGTAGGTTTATTAGATTCTAATATCAGCACCCGGAGCTGTCCACTGTCTGACTTGTTAAACAGAGGGAGGTTCAGTATGTGTGTGCCTGCCTCTCTCCACATCAAAGGTATTAGATGGTTAAGTAAAGTTATCATTCTTAAGGTTTTCTACACATCAAGAGTATTTTCTGCCCCCAGTGGTTGATACATTTCAAATAACTCTGGGACCTTTTAAAAAAAATAATAAATCAACATAAAATTAGGTAATATAACTCTTAAGTTATAATCATTACAGTTTTTGTGAAATTAAACACCACTTATGATACTATTTATGGGCAGCATTATTTAAACAAAGGCGATTCCAATCATTTATTTTTCTGTAATTACCTCTCTATAAAATATTTCTCATCCTTTGCGGCATAGTCCGCCATTTCTATGTGTTCTATGTGTATTCAATTAACCCGCACATGAGGGATTCATAGGAAAAAATTCTGCATGTAATCCAGTAAGGGGGGTTTTTCACTGGGTATTGGGAGGGCATATCCCCTTCACTTTTCAAAATCCTATTTTGTCCCCCTCACTTCAACAGTTTCTGTTTGATTCATTCACTAAAAGACTACTAAAGCATGTCCTCTTACTGTCCAATTGCCAAAATCCAGATGGGAGAAGCTCAAAGTTGCTCATCTGAGTCGCCTTCAGAGACTGATGTACGCTCACAGCATTTAAGCTTTACAAGCAGTAGCGATTGATTTACCCCAGACTTTACCTCTCAGACATTATACAAGCTGCCCTCCTTTCAGCTAAGAACTGATTAAAGACAAAAGAGAGTGCTTTTCATGTAAAAGACAGAACTAAAACATTATTTGTTGAGTTCAAAGATTTATCATTGACATTACTTTCAGAACAAATTCAGCAGATTCATTTTTAAACCAGATTAAATCATGGTTTAATTTAATGATTAAATTATTTAAAAAATATGAAATTATCTTGCACTAAATTTTTTAAAACTACCTTAAAATTAAGAAAGATTAAATTTAGATTTAGAATTGGTAAACCTCCATTTGGCTTTAATGTAAACTCAGATTAATTTTAATGTTTGTTTGTAAATTCATTCAGTCATCTTACAGTGCAAGAAATATAAACAGTACAAACAGTACAAACAAGGTAGTGACTGAAAAGGCATTGTGTTGCAACAAAATCTTAAACTCCAATTTAAAATGTGATCCAGTTTAAACTTATACTAGAGGAGGTTTAACTTTTATAAGGTCCTTGAAGAAAGGTAAGAGACAGACTGAACACAGTTGAGTTTTATGATGCGTCTGTTCTTTCTTTCACTCATGTTAATCATTCAGCCAACAAGTTTTTCTCAAAGGAAAATAATTAAAATTGAGATGCCTGATTACTGAAATTAAATACAATTAAAAAAAAAAAAAAAATTATTGGCACACTGATAGTCTCCTTGCTTTCATTAAATAAAAAAAGGGGGAAATCTGTTAACTTTCGGCTGCTCCGTACGTTGAGAGCCAACTAAGAAAATTAACAAAACATTACATTGTTTGCTAGCTAACTAAAAAGTTAACTAAATGTGACTTTTTTTTAAAGCTATCAAGCAAATGATGTAACATTTAGTTAACTTTCTTTTACATTTACTAGTTTCCAACAGCACTCAAAATTTATTTATTTTTTTATTATTATTATTATTTTAATTTCAGTGTCAATGTTGATTAAACAATTTAATTTTGGTTTACATTATTAAACCTGGACTACGAAGTGAGCATAGTTTTTAGTTGTGCAACAACATCTGAATTATCTCATTTAAAACTTAGCTCACATTTAAGAATGTTTATTGCAGCAGCAGAACATAAATAAGAGTTTGGCATCTAAGTTCATCTCTCCTCACAGATTATGTTTACACAGAGATACCGAGGAGTGATGAACAAATATCTTGGACCCCCCCCCCCCCCCTGTCGGAGCCTGCAGGTGGATGCTGGAGCGGTGGTGGGGCTGAATGAGCAGGCAGTGATGCTGGCAGAGGGAGAGGTGGGAGGTTTGAGCAGTTTAAATAGGCCGCCAGATTGGATGGGTGCGTTTGGTATGTGATGTGATTGCAGTGCAGCTCGAGTTGACTGCCTGAACTAGCTTGCAGGCACTGCTGCATTTTTGTTAAACTCTGATTAGCACTCATTTTAGATTAAATTAATTTCTGTTGTTGGTGGCCTGGATGCTCAGTTGGTAAAGCATTCGAGCCATTTACTGAGGCCATGAGTCCTCTGCAGCAGCTGTGGGATTGACTCCCACTTGCGGCCTTTGCTGTGTGTCATACCCCGACTCTCTTTCACTCTTTCCTGTCCTTACTTCAGCTGTCCTATGTAATAAAGGCAAAAAAGCCCTCAAAATATTATAAATATTAATTATTATTAGTTATTCATCCCATCCATCCAACACTTTTAGTATGTGTGGTGTAATTCATATCGCTCCCTCTAGAGTTGGTAGTGAATTTTTTGACATTTCGGTTGGTTAAAAATGCTATTTCCCCAATAAAAAACAATTTTAAAGCAACTACTTTTAAAGTGAAATTCTCTTTTTGTACTTCACTGCAGTGCAAATAAGGAAGCTCTTTCTTATGTGTCACAATAGGTAATGCATGCACAGAAAGGAAAGGCTCCGTTTGAAGACACTGTCCCCAAAGATTTGTATTTGCATATGGAGGATGAGTCGGGATAAGGGGACTGCAGCATAAATACAAGATCAAACAGGAATATTTGGTACAATCTGAGACACGAGGCTCCGAGCATCTAATCATCAGTGTGCAAGACCAAAGAGTAAACAAGGTAAGAAGATAGAAAATTCACTTCATTCAGATGACTGCTTGTAATCACTTCTTAAGTGCCTCTGATACCACTTATTGGCACACTGATAGTCTCCTTGCTTTCATTTCATGCCTTCCTATTCAAAGTGCAAACATCCTGTTGGGCTGAATCTGTGAAATGCATTATCGCGTGAGATTTTTCAGTCTGAAATCCCGACTATTCCCTTTGTTTTTTGTCATCTGCAAAGTCTTTCCAGTCCCCTTAAAGTTAACAAATTATAAACTTATCTTGTAGGGGACAGAGAGTCAATTATCTCACATTTGTACAGTACAAGTATGCTTTTAGTCACACAGACTTAAACTCTGTGGACAGTGGTTTACTCTTGTTGGCTGCTAGCCACTACAGTATGTGTGTCTCATTAGAAGAGATGGTGTAAAGTTGTGTCGACTGATCAGTGATCTCGGCGCCCAATTAAAAGTGTAGAAGAAGAAGCCAGCAAGGCCTGAACCAAAGTTGACCCCTGAGGGGGAGGGAAACAGGAGACAGAGAGGTCTGCTTTTACCCTTTTTGAGCTGCGAGAAGAAATAAGACATGAGGTTGCTCTTGTTGATTGGTCGGAAGATATCTCCAAGACAACCAGGTAGAAGGGTGAAATTAAACAGCCTGCACTGGTTGCTTTTGCAGAGCATCCTGGGAGCTGATATGAAACATACGAAGGGATCGGAAAGACAGAGCTAAGGCCCCTGCGGAGACTTTGATGAGGTAGGAAGTAAAGGCTTTTTTTGGGGTCTTTCTTTGCCTTTCTGCCTCCTAAATGGGTCCCTGGGTGGGCTCAGGAGTGTCAAAGTCAGAACTAAGTAGTAGTAGTAGTAGACCAAAGAAAGCTCCCACTTATCCATATGAGAAGTAAGGTAATAGGTGCACTTATAGCACTTTGGGATAAAGAAAAGAAACTTTGCACAAAGAACCTGGCCTTGCAAACACATACACATTCATAGTGACGCACATGCTCATTACATGCTAAGGTGTGTAATGATTTAGCACAGTGCTCATATGTGCTATAAGCTGCCTGGCAAAGACTTACCAACAGTACAATTGTGACACAATTGTAATCTTGATTGCTCACAGTCACCATGTATTACTGTGAACTGAGTTAACTTTGATCCACTCCTTCCCTCTGTAGCCCTGGAGATTTAAATGACAGAAAGATGTTGGATGGAAAAAAAACGGCAAATGGGAACAATTTGTTGTGGTTACCTGAAGCATTTTACCACCTGTGGCCCAGCACTGCTTATTCTGCTGCCTCCCTTTGGCTACAGGGGAGACAACCAAGTTAGTTTATTTCTGTCTTCTTGTTCTGTTTTTCACTTCTGTTCCAGGGTGCCATTTCTTTCTTCACACCTCCATCTATCTGTCTGTGGCTATGATTTTCAAAATGTACTTAAGATCTGAAATCCTGTTTTTAATAATATCTATGTTTCTTTCAGCAAAAGCCATTTAATACATTTATGGTATGCTCAAGAATTTCCTCTCAACACAATACTTTTCATTGTTAGTGGCGGAGTCTGTCATTCCCACACTGGATTGAAATTGCCTTCACAGCCTCAAGGGATTCACAGGAAACTTGTCATTGTTAACAACGCCAAACCTAACATTTCCTACTGCTGCTCCTTCACTTTAAAACTGTTTAATTCTTTATGTTAACAGATCGACCAGTTTCTCTCCTGTTGTATTTCGCACAAAATAGCTCAAGTAGTGTTTCTTCAATATTATACCACATTTGCTGTTACCATGGTAACCACAGGTGTCACCAAATCACCAAGAACTAAAATCTGATGTCAAAATGAATGTTTAAGCATTTCTCTCACACATGTTGTGCTGTATGTATCTCATACACCCCAGTGTTTTGCCCAACAATGCCAAAAATTGTTTTGTAGATAGGTATTGGCGTTTTAATGATATTTCAGAGTTTGTCTTTTCCTGAAAAATGATTAAAAACTGTTGACTCATCCCACTCAGGGGCGTCAACTTCATTTGTGACCAATTAAACGCTGTCTTGCTTATGATGCAGTGGAGCATGGAAAGAGAATATATCCATTCACCAGAGTGGGCTTGAGTGTTTCTGGATGCTGAGTCTCACTGTTCAAGACCACAGCTTTGTAACTTTAAGCATTGATTTGGGTGAAACTGGATCATATTTTATGAAGAAAATATCTTCTGTTGTCCTCTGGCTTTTCGGCTGTAACTCAGTTATTTAATTACAGTTTCCTGCTGGACAAATGGCTTCAGTTTAGTTGCAAACTAGCTGGCCATGACTGTTAGCTGTTAGCTGCTGTTAGTGGGCAACAGAACCGGGCTCAGCAGCCTCCCAGTGAACAGAACCGGTCACTGCGACAAAACAGCCTCCAAGACAGACAGGAAATACCGTACCAATGTTGTTTATGGAGAGATTGTTGCTGAAGTAAGTTAGCTAACTTCTAACTGCTGTTAGCCCCGTAAGCCGTGACACCGCCCCCAGGTGCTGCAAGTCAAACCCAGAAAGAAAACCGACTCTGTACTGTCGCCTATTCGCTGTCATCAAACTGGCCTTCGTTGGTCTCTGAGACTGTTTTTGTCTCAGTCTGGCTGTGTTCACTGGGAGCTCTGGTTAATTAATAGGATTACTAATGGCGAACCGTGAATATTAGAGCTAGAACTTCAGTTTGCAAGGTAGTCTGTGACATGTGTTTGTGGTGTGTAAATGCCATATACAAAAACACAGTAGATGGTAGCACACACAATGTTAGCATAATAAGTATTGTTTTTTTTCTAGAGTTTTCTTTTGCCATTTACTCTGTTGCTATTGTTTAGATAAATTATAATTCAGTTTGTGTTTGATATTAAGAGCTGTAATAATCTATATGAATCATTCTTAAAAGAAATTATCAGTCTTATTTCTCTGTTTCAGTACCAAACACAGTTACTTGTAGCATATATCTCCAGTTATATTATTTCTGTCAAAGAAGTTTCAACTATCTGGAAAGTGTTTTCAAACAGACTTGGGGACGAGTTCAATTTCAGTCTCAAAAACAACACAATCATTTGTGAAAAAGGCAGTGCTATCAAGCTAGCCACCTAACAACAGTGCCAGTCTGGACTGCTTCGTCTTAAGCAAGATATCGCTGGCCTTTGGGAAGGCCTTAGGGGAAGATCTTTAGTCCCACCCACTGTAAATCAAAATGTGATTGGTTAATTCACCTGTCACTTTCTGAACAAACACAGGCTGTGGCCTTCTGTCCCAGTGGTGAAGTCCTGACCAATGAGTGAGCCAGCTCTAACCTTTCTCTGCCTAGAGAGAACAACAGAAAAATCTGATTAGATAAACTCTATTCTGCTGTTTTCAGTAACCCTTTCATTTCTGGAGCAAAGTTGATAGAAAATGAGGTTTAAATTAGAAGAGAATAGCCTAATAATTAAATGAAATAAATCAAATATAATATATTTAAATATGACATTTGACATGCTGATATGTTAGGCCTTCTTTGAAGGCTTAGAAAGCCCTCAGACTTCCCCTGTCAGGATTAATCTCCCTTCTACATCAATGGACCGATTTAGCTGCATGGCAGAGATGTATAACACATGGTGCTATTGGCTGCTGTAAATTCCAATCAATGTCTGTGACAACCCCCTCCCTATCTGTCTGTTTTACAAGAAACATGTAAGCAATAAGCAGGGAACTTTTAGAATCACATCATGTTACATGATGTAAAATAAATCAGTGCAATGGGCAGAAAAAGGAATTATGTCAGCAGTGAAAATCCTAACTGAACGAACAGTTCTTGATACAAACATAGTGCTCAATAAATGAACTTAATTCAGTGTATCGTTTTTAGCATGAAAAAACTACATCATAAGCTTTGGAGCCACAGGTGCTTCTAAAAAAATGACTCCTCTCCTCTTATGGTCTTTACTTCATTTATTCATCATGACATGTGCTCCATCTCTTAATCATCTGCTTTTCTATCTTCCTCTCGTTCTCCGTAAACAGTCCTACCTATTTTTCTTTTATTCCTGTGCTCTTATATCATATTCATTCATTCACTCTGATCCATCATCCCTAGCAGGTCCAGAGGAGCTCAGCTGGGGAGGAGCAGCAGCCATTTTCTCCAATGAGCCATCGCCATGCCAACGGTGAGGTAATTCAGCCCGTCTTTGTGGATGCTGCAGCTATACCCCTCCACTTGGACCAAGTCTGTTGTGTGTGTGTTTGTGTGTGTGTGTGTGTGTGTGTGTGTGTGTGTGTGTGTGTGTGTGTGTGTGTGTATCTGTGTGAATTATTAAATCCTGCAAGAGATTATTGTAATTTGACAAATATTAACATCTGCTCATAAACAGAGGCCAGGTCACACCATCCTACAACACACTTTGTTATCTCTGATGGAGGTTTGTGTGTGTGTGTGTGTGTGTGTGTGTGTGTGTGTGTGTGTCCTAATATTTAGATTAGGAATTATGAGGAAGACACAGCGACCAGTCTGTGTGGGGAGATGTGATTATACTGTGAGATATGAATTCAGTGCATCCATCCCTTACATGAACAGATGAACTGCTGTTTCGATGCTGCTAGTCGCCTGCCAAGCTGAGCCTCCAGCACTGAATTTTGTATTGCCTGCCTTTGTTTTTTTGTTGTTCTTTTTTTCTGGAAGTAATTTCATTGTTCACCCCTTACCTAAGACCATAACCATATACAACAAATCAGAAATCCCTGCGAACAGAATTTTGTATTGCACATTCATGGCTTCAGTAAAATAGAAGCAAGATAACATATCAATTACTTTATGCCTAGCCTCATGGGTTTTCAAGAAGACATGAGGCACAATACATTAGATAGATAGACAATAGAATATTCTGCCTGATGAACAACATGCGGGAGGAGGGAGGAGGTGGTAATGTAGTGGAAAGGTTGAAGTTGCTGTACTGTCATGTTTATGTGATCAGAGTGCAAAAAACATTTATATCTTTTTTGTTCAGTCCTAAAACAGCAAACTGTTTCCCAAACACTTACAATACTGCAGCCATTAAATATTAAATTTTTACTTTATTACATTTAAAAATTTTGAACCTAAATGGTAATAAACCTCTATTTACTTCAGTACCAGATAAAGAGCCACTTTGAGATCAAAACACAGCATTGTTGGGAGTATTTGGGAAGCAAAAATAATATTTATATATCGGCAAGCAAAACACTGTAATATTAAAGTAGACACATGTCAGATGTTCATGTGGAGAAATTAGTTTGTACTAATCTCCGTTTTATGGAAAAATGTACCGTGCAAAACTGTATTGTATCAATGTAAATCTTATCTTCTTAAAATGTAAGGTTATTTCTTTCTTTTTTTGGCAACTCTAATTAAGAGTCTACAAAAATGAAGAGGATATTCTTATTCAATTTTATACCTGATAAAAATTATGCTTGAAAATGACAATAACATTTGTGCTGTGTAGATGACTTCTCAACCAACAGATTTGTGAGGCTGTATTACCATAGTTTTGCTTTGAGATAAATGCTGACATGCTTAAAGTGACTGTGCTAAAATGCTGATGTTTGGCAGGTTGTGTTAAGCTGTTCACCATGTTTGCCATATTAGTTTAGTTTATTAGCTTGCTAATATTTGTTAATAAGAAAGTAAAGACAATGCACAGCTGTAGCCACTAGCTTTACAGCTTAGGGTTACAAAACATAATGGTAAACCATTCAGTAATTGTTGTGATATTTCAAAGTGGTGGACTGGCTGACTGTCTGACATACTGGTGGTATGGATAAAAATCAGTATGATGTTATAGATATAGTCTTCTTCACGTTTTCTTTTTTTCCATTGGTGTAGAAGTCCATCATAAAATATTATTTGCAAAAGCTGATCTTTATTTTCAGAATGGAAAAAGTATTTGGTCACATTTAAAGTACGGCCATGCCTTTAATTCATTGCCACACAAATCTGATGACACTCAACAATGCCTTAGTGGATTTTTTAAATGTATTATAGGTATATATTCACATTTACACAAGTTTTACATATGATTCTAAACTTAAAAGGATACTACACTTTCCATGATAACCTACTCAGTATGTACTCACCATTATGCCGATGTGATGATAGGTCCAGATCTTCAGTTCACAAAACAATCCTGGAGTTTCAGCAGAAAACAGGGTAGCAGCCTCATCCAGTACAATGGCAGTGAAAGATG
>JAJHUR010123709.1:11235-21535 GCA_027495735.1 Lutjanus campechanus | reverse complement strand
GCTTATAGAGCAGCTACATGCGATTACCCGCACACAAAGCTTTGTAGATATTCAGAACGGTGTCTCTTTCTGCTCCTCTTTTCTCCTCTTTTCTCGTCGCGCCAAAAACGAGCCGTGTAGTTTACTCCACCCCCCAGCCCTTTCCCGAGGACTTCCGAATTGCTGCCGAGCGGTGCCGAACTCCGCCTCCTCATTATACCGCTGCAGCAGCAGAGAGCCTCGGGCTCTGTGCAGGAGTAAACTTTTATTACTTTACTCTTTTGAAAATGACAAGTTTTGAAATACAGCCGTATGTGTTGGATCCCGAATCTGATCTGGAGGTACAGACTGGACAGCCTGAAGTTTCTCCAGAACAGAGGTTACTTCATGACGTCTCTGAATGGTAGGAGCAGCTTGTTATTGTCATAACCTGTTTATCTCTGCGGTGTATGTGTTTCGTTTTCGGCTAATCCAGCTTCGCACTGGCTCATGTTGACAAACAGTCCGTGTGAAATGCCGTAGAGAGACAAACACAGAGGTGTTTCTATTTTGCTGGCCGTGAAAAAGCAACTCTATCCACTTCTGCCTGGTGCTAACTGCTAACACTGTGAAGTCGTAGAGAGCAGCCGCGCACAGCGATACAACTCCCGAAGCAGAGCGGGGAAGACGGCAGCCAGGCAGCCTGCAGCAGGCTCAGTGCATTATGCCGGGACATTACCATATAAGCGAGTCGGGAACGGATTGACGTCAATGTTACCTTCTGTTATAAAAAACTCGGCAAAACAGAGAGTTTCAGAGCCTCCAAAACGGCCGCGGGGCTCACGTCCAAATGCACAAACCTCGTTTATTTGACGCGGTGGCATCGTTTAACACGAGTATGCAACGTTATAACAACATTTATAGCTCAGAAACGATGAAAAAGCATAATAGGTCCCCTTTAACACGCTAAGATGGTGCCTAAGTAACTATCGCCTCAAACAGCTGCTGGCATGTCTTCACACTCTTATTTTATCAGTGCTTTAAATATATCCCGCAATAAAGAAACACTAAGAACCAGTAAAAGAGTGATGGGAGACAATGTGGCTTGAGGAAGTTGACATTTGATATTTTTCAGCTTTTTTTGCATTCCAAAGTTGAACTGTTAACACCCAGAAAGCTTTTGCTGTTGGCTGTCCAGATTTTGGCTGTGGTGGTAACAAAAGTTTACCTCTGAGTAACAGTGGATGGATTGCGGATGGGAAAGAGCGTGCGTCTCCACAGAGGGAAAGACGCTGTGAGTGCCTTTACGCACGAGGCAGCAGCATAAATTATTTGAGCATCTAATTCTGCGTCCCCTGGGGAGTTTTGCTCTGTCCTGTCAAGTTTGTCACTACAGGTTTTAGTTTTGCCTCTTGAATGTCTCACATATTTGCTGCAGTGACATTACTGCTCACATGGACACAAAACTGAACGCAGCCTCTCTGATCATTAGTAAATAATTAAGGAAAACACTCTGACATCGATACCACACAATAAATAAATACCTGGCAAGCTTGCACTGCTCGACATCATTTAAAAAGTGATCTAGCCTACAGAGGCAGGTAGAGGTGTGGGTCTCTACATTAGAGAAAATAATGTGTTCGGGTAGGTGGATTATTTAGGCAGACTCAGATTAATTTAGAGCCCATTGCTGAACTCTAGTTTTAACAATGTGGCTGCAACAGAGTAGGAAGTATTTCAACTTAACATGTTTCCTTGATTTCTCCTTCAAAATCCCTTTTTAAGACAGGCCTGGTAGTTTAAACCAGTATTACAACAATAGTTACAATAAAGAAAACACACAAAGGCTAAGAAAAAAGTTTAATTTTGAACACCAGAGCACAGAGAACATGTAGTTGGTGTACATGCAGGCTTTTGAATCTTCAAGTGATCCTCCAAATAAATGACATGTAACTGTGCAGTTAATACTGAGCTTTATACACACTCATACAGATGCAGTCATACCACACACACGTGTTGAGTTTAAGTGCTTCCCCTCCAGTCCTCCATCAAATGTAAAGTAGGGTCAGGAGATGTGGGCGTTCATTAACTATGCTAAAATATCTCTGAAATTGGTGTGTCACAGAGGCAGAAAGAAAGAGGAAATAATCATGATGGAGTGATAAAGAGGGAGAAAGGGAAAGACAAGGCAGAGGAAGAGAGGAGGAGAATCATAACGATGTGATAAAATTAAGGTAGAGAGAAGTAAGGGAGAGAATGGAGAAGGGAGATGTGTGACAGAAAATAGTGATGGTGTGATCAAGGGAGAGAATTAACTCGTGTATGGAAAGCTGACTCTCTTCTAATTCCCTGCTTAATAAAGATATAAGTATAGAGACAGAGAATATGAGGAGGAATGGAAGGAGGGAAGGAGAGGAGCAGAGGAACAAGGCGATAATTGGAAATCAGTGTGGCACTTTGACAAATCCACCTTCTCTAATCAGACACACCTGCAGGAGGAGGAGGAGAGGGGGATGAGAGAACCACGATACACTCTTAGAAATAAGCGTTCCAAACGGGTTCCTCTTGAAGGGCTGAAGTTCTACCCACAACCGTTTGTTTCTGAAGAACCCCCCCCCCTTTTTTAAGAAAGTGTTTGGCAGGGGTTCTTTGTAAGACTAAGGGTTACATTTAGAACTCTTTTCATCCAAAGAACTCCTTGTTGGAAATAAGAATCTTCCATCAAGGGTTCTCTTAACTATAGTGTAAAAGGGTTCTCGGCAGAACTCCCTGGATGGGTTCTAGATAAAACCCTTGCAATCTGAAACGGTTCCCGGTAGAACCCAATGAGTGTGGTCTAGATAAAACTCTTGGAATAGAAAAAGGTTCTCAGTAGAACCACCTTGGTTGGATTTTAGATTAAATCTTTGGAGTATGAAAAGGTTGTTGGTAGAACCTCCTGAGTAGGTTATAAATAAATCCATTATAATTGCAATATGTAAACATTCTCAGTAGAACCCCCTATGTGGGTTCTAGTTAAAACCCTCAGAATATATAAAGGTTCTCGTTAGAATCCCCTGTGTGTGTTCTGGATAAAATTCATCATAAAATCATAAAACGGTTCTCAGTAGAACCCCCTGAGGTGAGCTCTTGTTTGAAGGTGGAACGTTTCAGGATAGAGCCCAAAGAGAGGGTTCTGGGTGAAACGATTACACCATAGAAGGGTTCTCTGTAGGACATACTACATACAAACATATTTTAAGGTTTTTCGGGGGTGAAACCTTTCACAGATGGTTCTCGGTATAACCTCTTCGTTGGGTTCTAGGCAGAATTCTTTGAAAGGGTTCCAAGGTGAACCTATAATATAAAAGGCTCTATCAGGAACCAAAATAGGGACAAGTGGAAGAACCCTTTATGGTTCTGGTTAGCATCTTTATTTCTCAGAGTGGAGAAACAGGGACGGAAGGAGAGACGGAGCCCTGGGAGGAGGAGGCCTGTGTGATGAAATGATGAGAACATGAGGATGATGAGAGGAAGAAGAGGTAATAAACAGCTCTGGGTCGCTAACAAATGACTCGCAGGCAGCAGCAGTGAGATTAAATCTAACTGATTGACTGAGTACATCAGCAGGAGTACAAACTGTCCCATTGATTTTGTCCTAATCAATATCCCTGAAAGACAAGGGATGAACAGCCTGTGTTACGTTCCCCTTACACAAAACAAGCCCTTAATTCACCTAAAGTAATACATCGGTAATTAATTTAAGTGATAAATGTTTCATTTTGGTTAATTTAGCCGCTCTGACAGAACTGACAGGCTCTCATTAAGCCGTATCATTTTAATTAGAATTTGGTCTAATTTTATTGTGGTGTTTTGGGTGAATGAGGATACGCTCATCCAAACAGCCGCGATGAGCGTCGACAGGGGGAGAAATGGCGCTGATTAAAGACAGTGGGTGATAAAAATGTGCTGGAAATGATCTCTTCAAGAGACTTTGATTAAATATGAATACTTGAGCGCGCACTTGGAGAGCATATAAAGTCCTTCGCTGTCATTTTGGCCGGCTGGTATACAAATGACACCCGACCGGCAGAGATGCGCTCCGACTTATCATCCGTAACTGATCTCCTTTAACAGTTGTTGTCTAATTAAGATGGCTGCTGCAAAACTTTTGATAATGTGAAATATTCGTGGAAATGGTTGTGCTGCATAACCCATCAAAATTTAATGCTCGTCAAGAGAGGGAAAGAAATATTTCTGAATAGCTGTGTGTTCTTAATCGATGCCGCGGATGATATTCAAGAAAAAATCACCAAAACATGGTGAATTGGAACGTATTCCAGGCAGAGAGAAGACTTTCCTTTCCTCAATATCTTTAACTACTAATGTGATCAAGGAAAAAAATAGATAGAAGATGTGTGGAACATATGAAATTATTTTAATATTTTCTTTTTCTGTTTGTCGTTTTGCTCAGCCTAAGCTTGGGAGTGTTGATCTGTCATCCAAAACTTTGGTCTATAACAAGAAATCTAAAGTACTCATTCTGCTGCAGATATTCATTGTGCTGACAGTATGATTCCTTTTTTTTGTGCAATTATTGAAAGAATAGTTGAACATTTCCCTAACAATGAAGAAATAACCTTGTAGTTACAGAGAACAGTAGAGGTCTGCAACAAATGAATAGCATGATATAAAACAATTTCTTTCTTTCCTTCTATCTTTTTTGTTATATAATATGCAAACATTTCAGTAACTATTTTACAGTCTGAAAGAGGGATGTGTTGTCTCAAAAATGAGACATGATGGGAGATAATCCAGTAAATTTTAAAACAAAACAAAAAGCGATCACTCACGCAGATCTCCGCCTGGAGAATATTTGGATGTAACCCCTTTTGTAATCACCAAAATTTTGATTAGCATCTATAATTTAATTACATTTTTTCTCACTAATTGTAACAGATCACAGCTACATTTGTTTTGTAATTTAATTACATGCAACTAGTTACATGTAAGTAGTAGTAACTCCAGCCCTGCTGTATCCTATTAGACATTTGTGTGATATTTTGTCGTTTTCAGTATATGAATTCTTGAGTTATGACCAAAAATGTGTTTTGTGAGGTCAAAATGACCTTTGACCTTTGACCACCAAAATCTAATCAGTTCAACCTTGAGTCACAGTGGTCATTTGTACCAAGTTTGAAGATATTCATTGAGATATTGCGTTCACAGGAACGGGAGGACCCAAATACATAATAATATCTCTGGCTATGGTTGTCGCCAGCGTGGTGGATGAAAGGTTTTTCAAGGTCTGTCAAAAATTGTGCTCCTACAGTGTACAGTTATCAACGTGTGCAAAAAGAAAAAATCAGGTCCATCAGTCGAATAGTTTGCAAAACTCTCTGCAGACAAGCTCCGGGTCCATTAATCATCACACACCATGCACACATGCAAGCACTCGCATGATCCCCTCCAGACAGAGATAAATAACAAAGGGTGAGGAGACCAGGCAAAGTTTTCCTTAGTTAGAAGGAAAGAGGGATCTTTTTGAGTGTGTAGCACATATGAAACCTATTTTTACCATTACCTAGTAAATGGTTGGTCGCCAGTGGTGCCAACAAATCAACTAGTTCCCTGGATGAATGTCAACTTAAAGTGAACATAAGCGTTCACCTGGAAAGGTATTTTCATATTAAATATGCCCCCTTTTGTGCATCCCTGACCAGAAATGTCTCATCACTGGACAAAATATATTCCAAGACATACCGCACAAGTAAGCAGTCCTGGAGCAGGTAAAAGAGCTACCTTCAGGTGTTAATTGGCACAGATGTTTTCAGTTTGCTTCACTAGATCTTGTCGAATGAGTGTGTGTGTGTGTGTGTGCCAGCTTGATTGCCACCTCCTTCAATCACCTACTGCTTTGCTGAACGTATATTGCACTGCAAACTCTTTATCATTTTTTATTAGCGCACAGTTCATTTTTATTAGCTCACATTTCATTTGTATCAGTTCAGGGTATCCTCTACCGTTAAAGGAGCAATATGTAGCATGCGAAAATGAGTGGAGTAGTCTCAATGGTGAGTTGGAGCCATATATTTAAATAGATTGTAATCCTGTTGAATGTACTGTATGATCTATGGTTGAAGCAAGTTGTTTTGCCCCGCCCCCTCCTTCCCAGACACAGCAGGAGTGCAGGAAGTGTACCACCTTACAGTATAAATTGACAATAACAAGCGACTACGAATCCTCCACTGTAAGTTGATCAGCTGTTTATAAGTGTTGATTCTTTGTCAATGTAAAGTGAAGCCCATTACCCTGAAAACGAAAGCCCACGGCTCTGAAAATACACAGTCTGGACGACGAAGTAAGTGACTGTTTGTCTCACTGCCTGCCAAACTCCATTAAGATTTTGCTAAATTTAACATTTGATAAACATCTACACCTTCTACAAGATAATTAATGATTTTTAACAACTCATAAACAGACACTTACTCATTTAGTGAAAATTCTGCATTAATTTGAACTCTGATTAATGTGAAACGGACATACAAAACAGTTTTTCTGCTCCGGAGTGGAAATTTCAGAGGGGGACACCGCTGCTGTAGAGTTCATGTCAAGAGAAGGGAATATTTTAACTTCACATTTCCTTGATCATTTTATGATAAATGACAATAAATATTATAGATTTATTCTTTGAATAGCAAACCAATACTCTGAACTCTGTTTATTTATTTTTTTCTTTCTTTTTTTCTTTTACCTTGCACATGATAAATGTTAGTCCCGACACAACACTTTGCCACAGGCTGGTCACCACATTGTTACAGTAGATAAACAGACATTTGCACACACAAATGTGCACACGCGTGCACGTACGCACTCACCTATTGGGTTATCGAGCACAAGCAAACTCACTGACACAGGCGATGCCTTATCAACGCTGAGTCAGCAAATTCATTTTTTGTCTTTTTGTTGACCCCGCATGGGAAATCAATTCTTCCTGTTTGTAGCCTGCACAGCCATGATCAAAGGTGGTTAATGAGGACATTACAGACAGGTGCTGTTGTATCCTCGTGAAAGTGTTGCTGAAATCCCTCTCATCAGGCTGGTCTGTAACAGGTTTACCTTGTTGGAGGAGGTTTGATATCCAAATCCTTTTTTTTTTTTAATGTTATTGCACAGTCCATTACATTAAAGTGGCAGTAATGTAGTTCACTTAAGTATTTGCCATTATGATGTGCATTAATGATTACTATACCCTGTAGTGGACTGGAATACAGCTTTTTCACAGCAGCCATTATTGATATGAAATAGTTGACACAGGTGTTACCAATCATACTAATTAAGATCCCATTCAGTTTAGTGTAGCAGAGCCTTTCCAGTGAGCCAACACGCACAACAGTATCATCTTCTATTTCATGTCAAAATGGCTGCTGTGAAAAAGGTCTGTTATTTCAGAATGCGGTGTAAAAAGCAGCAAACGAATAATGGTGACTAAATACGAGGTAACTGTGATCATTTAGATGTCTGGTGAGTCTAATGACAGAATAGCTCCAAACAGTTGGCCTCATCCACAAACACAAATCTGTGCTTAAAGTGCACGTGCAAACACACAAACACAATCTATATTTTCTCAGCGGAAAATGTTGAAACACACCTTTTAACTAAATGCAGAGCATATCAAAACTGCCTTTATTTAAAAACAGAAGTGTTTTTTATGCTCAATTAATCTTGTTTTAATGTCCTTATATTCAAGATTTTATCATAAATGTTATGATTATCTGTTTTAATGTTAAGCACTTTGTGTTGCATTTTGGTCAGTCTCAATATTCACTCTGCTTTTGACTCTGGTTTGTATTCTTGTCTTAAATTTCTCATACTTTATTTTGTACAAAGGCCTCCTACGAACTCACCACGTCAGGTTCAACAAACGTTGAACATTAAGATAAGTAAACGCATGAGGCTTGTAAATTAGCATAATTAACGCCCCACTAATACAATATAAAGCTGCGCTTCCCGGTATGTCAGGAATTGTTCATTCATGAGAATGGCATCAAATAGAAAAAAAGAAGAACTTTACGAGTTTGGAGTTTGATGTCCTGCTCTCAGAGATCCATAAAGGAAAATCTGTCATTTTAACAGCGTCAGCAGTGGAATTAAAAGACCCGCTAAAGCAAAGAAATGGAAGAACTGTTACCGGCAGGTTGGACTGTCACTGACATAAAGAAGAAATGTCTTGATATGAAAATGACTTTAGAGAAGAAAAAAAAAGACTCTCCACAGCCACAGTGCGGGGCGATCGGGGATGCTGTCGACGTGGTCAGCAGCAAAACATATTTTAGTCACTTAAAAAATAGGTCTACCTTGCCTGATGGAACACTAAAGTCTGAACATGTAGCCAGATTACAGCTGCACAGAGCCTTAAAAAAAAAGCTGCATAAAAATTTATTACTTCTCAATGTTTTTCTTTTATCTTTACACTTCTTCTCCACCTACACCCTTATTTCATCTGCCTTGATTTTTTTGTTCTTTCATCGTGTGCAGGTGGAGGAACTGATGGATGGAAAGACCATTACAAGTAGCAAAATTCCGCACTTTTCCCCCTCATCTCTTTCTTCCTTTCCTTCCTCCTTCCTCCTCTTTTCCTGCACCCAATCTCTTTTCCTCTCCTCCCCATCTCTCATCATCACTTTTCTCCACACTTTCACCTCGCCTTGCCCCCTTTCTCTTTCATCGCTGTACTGTAGAGCAAGGAGGGGTGTGTGTGTGTGTGTGTGTGTGTGTGTGTGTGTGTTTGGAGAGATGATTAGAAAAAGAAGAAAGTTTTGGGTCTGGTAGCGAAGTTCACCTCTGTTTCTCTCTCCCAGCAGCAAGGGCTAATGGATTAGTTCAATGTGCTGATTTCTGCAGAAAACTGCCAGAAACTGTGTGTTTTGGTGTGTGTGCGTGTGTGTGTGTGTAGTGGAAAGTGTGGAGACATTCCCCACGATTTCTGTCTTACATGAGTACATCACTTGTTGGAGCCTTGGGCTTTTTTATCTAGTGTGTACGAATGTGTGTGTTTGTGATTCCCCATCGTCCTTACAGGCCGTCTTGATGTGTGTATGTGTGTGTTTAAGTGACAGAGATCTAGATATAGCTCCATGAGAGAGGCAACACTTTTCTACTTTGTTCCATTATGGCAGGAACACACACAGCAGTTTAATAATACATACCGGTTACCGCCACCTTCCTCATTCTTTCACATAGAGAGGAACGACAAATGACAAAACAGGGATGAAAGGGTCCAAGAGGGAAGAGATGCTGCCGTGCCACTTAGACAAAACTGCTGACACTTCAGATCGGCAGATGGACCAAAAGGGGCCTTTTTATGATCCTCTTTGTGTCCTGATTTAAAAGCAAGTTTCTTTTCTCGTCCCTGCCATATCCGTCCATTTTCTGTCAAATACATAACCAAATAGGTCAGTGGACTCCCGCTATTTGATCCATTAAGTCTCTTTTCCATACATGTTAGCGACAATTTAGCTCAGTGCGCTTTTGTCAAGTTGACAAAATCACTATAGTAGCTGTGTTTCCATCAAGATATTTTTATGTACATTTTGAAATAACACATCAGAAAAAGTTGATGGAAACTGCAAAATTCCAAGTTCACAAAAAAAAGAAAAAATGCTGATCTCAGCTCCTCGGCGCATCCCAGAAGCGGCTCTCCACTCTGCTTCAAATACGTGCCAAGTCTATTTTTCAACAGATGCGATGTCAGTCAGACATAGAAAAGGCAGGGAGAATCCAGTTAATTTTCAAAATAAAAGATCCTGCGCAGACTGACGGTCGTAAAGACCGACAGAAAAGAAACTTAACTTTAACCACGTAACCTGCTTATCCATGGTAGAAGCAGAAAGAGCAAGGAAAGAGGACCTAATCAACAAAATCTGAGCAAGTAAACATAATCAGGTGGGCAAAACGCTCCGCTACTGAAATGCTGCAGGTGGGTGCTGCAGCCGTGCGGAGGATGGATCAGAATCGTGGTGTTGACGTGCTGTGCTTGGTGGAATTAACTGATCAGACTTGGTTGCACCAAGTTAATCCAGAATTAACACTAAGTCAGTGGTTCCCAAACTGGGGGGCGGGCCCCCCTTGGGGGCACGGAGCCACTGCAAGGGGGGCGCGAAAGACCAGAGGAGAAAAAAAGAATGAAACAAAGCTGAATGAATATGATCTATGTAGGGGGAATAAACAAATGAGTTTGCTGTTTTTATCCAACTGACCTTTATTTTGCTAAAATGTAACTATTGAATTCTTTTTTTATCAGTTCCATCCCCAATTATTGTTAACAATTGATTGAAAATTTTGTGGTGGGGGGCTTGAACTT
>JAJHUR010123709.1:0-10662 GCA_027495735.1 Lutjanus campechanus | reverse complement strand
ATGTAGGGGGAATAAACAAATGAGTTTGCTGTTTTTATCCAACTGACCTTTATTTTGCTAAAATGTAACTATTGAATTCTTTTTTTATCAGTTCCATCCCCAATTATTGTTAACAATTGATTGAAAATTTTGTGGTGGGGGGCTTGAACTTTTGTTGGCTTCCGAAAGGGGGGCATACTGGAAAAAGATTGGGAACCACTGCACTAAGTAGATCTCTGTTGCACAATTTAAAACTCTCAATTTAGTAAATCCTTGTTTATTCATTTAAACTGAAATATGAGTTTAATCAATATGGATATCAGTCCAGATACAATACGGACGGGATAGCGCTCCTCCTCATTTTATTTTATTTTAAAATAAGACAATGCTATGGCCAGTAGCTCCTACAAACTTTCCTACTTTTCTCTTTTACTCCATTATTTTTTTTGGCTTTATTGTTGAAACAATTATCACCTACAGTATGACAGAAATACACTCATAGGCATTGGAAAAGGAAGTGTGGGGTTTGGATTCAAGGGCAGCAGACCCTGAGATGATCAGCAATGCACACGCCATCTTTCAACCACCAGCCAGATCAGCTGGATGCACCACCGCAGAGACCCCAGGAGGAGAGGAGGTGAGCAGGGACAAGAGCCATGCTACAACTGGGACTTGCACCTGGTCAGGAAAATGAAACAGGACTCTGGCTGGCGGGAAACCAGAGGCTGCTCACTAACATTGACCTGCCCCACATAATCAAACTGTTGCACTTGACAGTTCCCAAGCTGTTGGGATGCAAGACGCAAGACCCCAGCAGGACGAAGGCAACTCTGAGGACTGTGTTTTCCATCTATGATCATCCGTGCACAAGTAGGTTGATGAACAATATTCCCCAGGTGTCAAAGTTTTTACGTGAAGATGTCGACCATCTTATCATCACCATGTTGATGCTGCTGTTTACATTCAACGCAGACCATAATTACATTTCTGGGTGTACATATGTTTATGCAAAGAACTCCACATATTGTTGTTGTACAATGCTGATAATGCTGAGTGATAATAAATGTCCTTGATTCCTTCATGATTATCTGGTCTCTCAGTCAGGGTTTAGTTGCAGCTCTGAACAAATGCAGGATGGAAAACAATGGATTGACATTGACTACCGATTCAATATTGAATAGAAAATGTTAATTATTTGTGCATATAGACAATATGGATACACACCTCATCAGGTATTCAGTCAAGCCAGAGTTTAAACAGTATTTTATATTTGAAAAGGTATCAAAGGAAATGTGGAGGAGCCACACAGCTGTAAAGCTTTTATTGTACTATTCTGAAACAATAAGATGGCCTATAGGGTTATGCTCACATTGTACAGTTGAAGCTAATTGTATAATGATGTGAGGAGAGCCAAAGATTGGTGTAATATTTTAGTATTTTTGACATTTTTGATTTTCCACAATTTCTTATTTACATTAATGTTAATATTTACTTATCTTAATGTTCAATAGAAAATATTCAATTCTGGAAATATTGTTTGTTTATTCCTCATTCTGTTCTGTATAGGTCCATTTTATCTTTTCTTAGACCGACAGCTGGAACAAACCGGTATAAAGGAGGAAGGATTGTACTTTTGAGCACTTTTTGCCCTCATCCTTGTTTCTTTTTATAATATTTACTTGTTTTTTCTGAGTAAGTTGGTGGCAGTAAAGCACAACTCGGCACAGTTAAGATCTTTTACTTACTTTGACCAAGGTTATTGGTTTTCTTTTTCTTTTTTTTTTAAAGTGAATTTAACTCCACAGTTAAAATTTACAGTGTTGTGTGAAGCAATAACGTTACTGAAACCATGTTATTACGATGCACAAGACAGCACCCGGTGCGTTTGGCTGAGGCACACACACACACGTCTCCACAATCACATAACACCCTCACTTATGTTCAGTCTTTTTCCCCACACAGGAGTGTAAATTAGTTAAGTGTCACACATTTATATCAGAAATAAAGTGTAAATAGTGAAGTTAAAAGCGTGCGGGTGTGTGTTTCTCACGCTTGGCTGAGGCACGCACACATTTCTCCACAATGAAAAAACACCTTTCATTTATGTTAAACAGCATGCACACGTGTAAAATTATTCTCACTAATAAGGAAAAGGGAATTATTATTATAATTATAAAGCCTAAATCTCAACAGACCTGCAAAGTGCACACGGGACAGGATTACAGCTGTCAGGTCATCTTTAACAGATAAGTCAGCATGACAGTTGGAGCAGCTGTAGTGTTTGTGTCCGCATGTTTATTGGGATCCAGGAAAAAACAAGGATTGAACATCATTATATTTGACAACGAGACCTGTCCGACCTGGCGAGAAAAAGTATATGTACTTCTGTCAGAGCCTGAGCCGGGTGGATAACCTGTGTGCAATTTTGTGCGCTGGTTGAAGTTGCACCTCAGTCCTGCTCAGGTGGGTGTTCAGTCGGGTCAAAGTGCAGCTTTGCAGCCAGCCTTCGCAGGCTGCAAAATAATGATGATTATAATAACCAATTATAAAATATAACATAATTTCAAGGTGCTTTAGCATAAAACATAACCAGCTACATATCTGCACAACATTTATGGTTCATGTATTGTATTGTTTTTTTGTTTTTTTTGCAGGCATTAATGTAAAATAAACTATTTACACATGAAATCTGCTTTGGAGACATCCTGCCATCACCACATATTGCGCACTCTCACGCTTTCACTTCTCACACCAGGAAATCTGTGTCCTCGTTTAAAAATATTTTCTCTTTTTTATACTGTGCACTGCTGATGTGAGGGGCAGGACAGGGCAGGACACCCCTGCACCCCTGGCGTGAGCCGGCTAAGGTGGATTTGGACACACCTTGAATAAATTAAATCCACTGCGCCTTGCTTTAGATCAGCATAAGACAGGGCTCTTCGTGTCTCAAAATAAGCTTACTGGACCATACCACTATCAACAATTCTCACTCAGGAAGCAAATACAGTTACTCATGACTACAATTTTTTCACATAAATCAGTATTTCACCATAGAAACAAGAGTCGACTTTCAGCTGGAATTGCTTGTCAGTTTAGAAAGATGATTTTTTTCACATTACTTTAAATATTCTGCTTGTATTTTCTTCATAGTTCAATATGGTCTCTGCAGAAATGCACAAAATATATATGCTGTATATGAAATGTACTTCAAATACATAGTTTGGTAGTGAGGTGTGAATGAGAAAAGAGCTCATGGATTTTGGTTTGGTCCACATAAACTTGTGTTGACAATGTGACTTAATTTTTCAAACGGTCAAAGTAAATAAATGTATTTTATATTTTTTCCCGAATCTCTTCTGTAATTGATATTATCTGCAAATCTACAGTGTGTCCTTGTCAAAGCGAAGAATAAAGATATGAAGACAACATTTTTTTTCTGCTAGAATGAGCACTGAGGTAGTGCCAACTGTCACGTTTTGCTTTCTGTCTCAGGGTTTCCCCTCAGGATTTCAAATACTTCCTCTCAGCTGTATCCTTCCACAAGTTGCTGTTTAATGAAAGCTATGTGCTTTGCAATTAAGGCTGCCTGCTTCCTGACCCACTCAGTCTCCTGCCTGTTGTGCCTGATGAAGAGATGCTCTCTGGGAATTACTGTGCCACATATGTTGTCTGATTTCAAGTATTCAAGAGAGAAGAATTCAATAAACAAACCTTTTTTTTTCTTTCTTTCTACAGAGACAACAAAGGTGAGGGTCAATAATGCAGCAAATTTAACGTTTAGTGGTTTCAATGACATGTTTTCAGGCACTCATCTGAGATGTATTGACACAAAGTGGGAAAGTGTGCTGTGGTCTGACGAGTCCACGTTTTAGATTGTTTTTGGAACTTATGGACACCGTGTCCTTCTAACACGAAATGCAACAAAGGAATTTATTTATATGTGTTCCTAACCTGAGCTTTTTTGTGTATTATTTTGATCATTACTAAGGCAAAAGAACACAATTTATGTCCATCTATATTAGAATTAATATAAGCTTCACATCCAGCTTGAACTTCATTATATCTGCTGCTCGACTACGACTGCCAGAATTTTGAAATCAAGTTTATTGTCAACAACCTCATGAAAGTGATATTTTACAAATCTTCTTTATATAAACTAACAAAATTTGTTAAAGCAAGTCATTTGGTGTTTTCTAAGCCGTTCTATTAAACTAAAAGTATTGCTACGGCTGCTCCGCTGGTGCGAGCCAAGGCTGCGAGTGCAAGCCACCTGCAACAGGTGAATTCAGTGAGCCAACCGTATTAACTACAGTATTGATGCAATCACATGAGGTCAGCCTGCAACAGAATGAATTAGATGGGCCAAAAGGTGTTACCGTACTACCTACAATAGAGGCGCAATCAATCCAATCCACAAGGTCAGACTCAGAGCATGCATGTGCTTTTGAATCATGGCGCTTTGTGTTAATTAATTAACACACACATATCTGCTGCATGTTTTATGACAGTACACTGTTGGCCTACATTTTTCTGAATACATTGTAATATGTTCTGTGTTTAAAAAAGATAAATAAGTGAAACAGTCTCTTCCCATTCCCCGTCATTGTATTTCCCCAGAAATGGTCTTGATTAGATTTCCCGTAGAATCCCGTTTCCCGGGATTAAACCCTAATCCAGACGTGTTTTTTTCAGAGATGTCCCTGGTTATTTCAGCAAGACAATGCCAAGACACATTCTGCACATTACAATGGCCTGGCTCACACAGCAAATTGTATGCCAAGCGTTTTCAGTGACACTTATTTCAGGGCATATGTTCCAGTCTATCAAGATGGCTAGTTTTAGCGTCCCAGCATTCATGAATTCACCCGGTCAGATGATGTATACTTGTAGCTAAAACGCTTCATGAGTCAAAACAACACATATAATTCCCCGTACTTAGAGAGGACAGACATAATTTCCCCTGTAATGGATAGATAACATTTTGCATTCACAGCTCCAAGAGGGGACAGACATCTATATTTCATCCCCACAGCGAGGCGCGGCCGAGACACTCGGTAAGTGGCTGGGAGAAGGAGAGGGGACATGCATCCATATTTCATCAGAGGGACACTTGGCTAAAACAACCAGGAAGTGGTAAAAAGAATGGGACAGAGAGAGAAAGGACATGCATTCATATTTCATCACACGGAGATACACATAGTTAATAAAACAGGAAAACAGCCGAGGACGGGGACAACTGACAACCCCTGGGATCATCAATAAATAGGCATGAGGGACACTTTTAGGGGAGGAGGAGGAGGAGCGAAACAGAGCGAGGCATGCATCCATATTTCATCAGAAAGAGGTGACTCAAATGGCCGATAACAGGTGGGTATCAATATAGACGCATCAGGGCCACTTAACGACAGAGGGACAGAGAAGCAGAGAGTGCTTCGCTGAGGCAGAAGCACATCTAAAAGCTGATAACTGCCTCTATGAATACAGACACATCCGCAGTGACATTTATAGACAGCCATTAGACTTTAGGCTGTTACTTTGTTGACAGTTTAAGACGTCCATTTGCTCCACTGCTGGGTATTGTTTGGTGCTTTGCAAAGCTTTAAATGTACATAGGCCATATGGGTGCCTGTGGGTTACTGCAGAAGTTTTATTTGTGTTAGATAAAAGCAGGCCTTAAAGGCCAGGCGGGCAAAGTTGCATCTGCAACAGTTGCTTTTTCTTTTCTTTTTTTTCTTTTTTTCCATTGGGGAAAAAAAAAACGGGGTTGTGAGGAAGAACTGGCTCCCTCAAACATCAAATCATACTCTGAGGTTTTGTTTGGAGATTATTTTTGTGTGGATTTTCTGCTAATAATGTTTGATTTAAAAAGTGTTAGAACTTTGATTTTGTTTTTCAAGGTCTGGGCCATTAGTTTGATTACACTGTACCCAGTAGGTAATTTGTTAATTTTTAAAAGGGTGATGGGTCTGGTTTGTTTTGTTCACCTGTGACTAGCAAACCAACAACTCATGAAGAACTCATATCTCCTCTTTTTCTGTATTTTTTACAGATAAAAATACTGTAGCTGTATAGTTAGTTTTGACTCGGATCTATAATAACCTAACAGAAAGGGCCATCAGCAAAATGTAGAGCCACTTAAAAAAGGCTCAATTATTCATCATCAGTTTGAGTGTACACTATATTAAGAGTAATTTCACCCCTTTATGTTGCTATCAGACAGCCTTTTCCAATGGGAAACCATTGGCCGCATTACGGCTTCACCACGGCCATTCTACACAATGCTTGTGATTCCACCAGAGATGCTTCTTGTCCCAGAAGCATCTCTCCGCTCTCCGTCTATTTTTGATAGATGCCGTGTCACTTAGCACAGAGCAGATCAGATGGGCGGGAAGTCAGGCACAGGAAAGGCAGGGAGAATCCGGTTAATTTTCAAAATAAAAGACCCCGTGCAGACTCACAATCATAAAGACAGACAGAAAATAAACTATTTAACTACATAGCCTCCTTATCTATGGTAGAAGCACAAAGAGCCAGGAAAGAGGATTTAATCAACAAAATCTGAGCAAGTAAACATAAGCAGGCGGGCAAAACGCTGCTGAAACATTTCTGAAACGCTGCTGGTGGGTGCTGCAGCCGCACAGAGGACGGATCAGAACCGTGGCGCGGACGTGCTGCACCTGGTGAAATGTCTGGATAACATGAAACAGGCTTACCTGAACAGTTATTTTAGCCTGAAATAGAAATTTCAAAGGACACTGAGGCATAGAGAAGCGAGTATTTCAACTTAGCATGTTTCCTTAATCTCTGATGGCATATCATGATCATTTTATGATAAAATAAACAAGAAATATATTACAGATTTCTCCTTTAAGTATGGTTAATTCCAACTTGTCTTCTATTTTTGTAGCTCTTGCCATTGGATCTGTAAGTTATGATGACACAGAACTCACTTAAGTAATTCTAAAATAGTTCTTAAGATCTCAGAATATGGTCGACAGACCTAAAAAATAATTCAACCAAGGAAAGAAATAACCGCAGTTAATTACACATACTGACAGTTTTGCTGGATGAGGCAAAACTACTCAATGAAAACTGTGCTCCTGTAATCTTGCTAATAGACCTCATTGCCTTATTACTCTAAAGAGCTAGTTCACCCAAAAATGAAAATGCAGTTATTATCTACTCGCCCTCATGCCGACTGAAGGTCGGGTTTAGTTTTTTAGTCCACAAAAACACTGCTGGAGTTTCACAGGGAAACAGCGTTGAAGAATCTCCCAAACATTGGAAGTGAATGGAAGTGACAGCGTGCAAATGGCATGTCAGGACTTTAGGAGGCTTGGATTACACCAGACAAGCAGTATGGAGGCATTTTATGTTGTTTTTTTCAGTTGTTTTTCACATTTGAAAACTGTTCACCATTCACTTCCATTGTTTGGGAGATTCTGTGACACTGTTTTCCTGTGAAACTCCTGCAGTGTTTTGCAGACTAACAAAATAAACCAGACCCTCAATCGACATGAGGGTGAGTAGATAATGACTGAATTTTCATTTTTGGGTGAGCTATCCCCATAAGAAGTTTAAGAAAAGTCTAAGGTACAACAATAAATACTTCATTGTCATTATTTACATAACTGTAAGTTATTTTCAGGAAAAAAAGTAAATCTAGATTGGTTTAAGCATTAAAACAAAAACAATCAATGCTGTTTCATTTTATCACAGGGAAAACTGTCTGTTGCTAATCTCTCATTTGATCTCCACAGTCATATAATTCCTTCTTTGGTATAAACTGGATAAAAAAAGGCAGTGCATCACATGCTGAGCATCTTTCCTACTGTAGGATCTCACTTACCTTCACATGTTTGCTTTCTCCCACACACCCACAGTGTATCACCATCAACACTCCAGAGCAGAACAGATCTGCCGTTTGAAGTAACACCTCTGCTTTCAATCGAACAGATAGTTCTCTCAGTCCAGCGTTCACAGCGGGTTCACTTGACCCAGCTCGGGGCCGAGTCGATTTTTAGATAAACATCCAGCCTTTCACTGAGCTCCCAGGGTGCTAATGTATAGCCATTAACCAGAGTCCAGCACACAGATACACACTAAGGAAAACACACAGACTCACACTTATAAAAACACAAAATAGATTTAAGACATTTTGTTCTGTTGAAGGACGAACATTAAAATCTCACAGATCATAAATGTGCAAGTGCATGCAAGAGTCTTCTATCTATCTTGCCTTTTTTTTTAAAACTCACACACACATGCACAATCCCCAATCCTCTGGAACTTGAAATTGCCTTCTCCACTCCAGTGCATTGTGGGTATGGGATTGACTAATCGTTGTGTCACAAGTATACCATGCTGCATCTCTCTCCACTAATGTAATGGCTCAGCGTGTGTGTGTGTGTGTGTGTTTGTTTTGTTTCTCAGGTATAGGAAGCAGCAACTCTCCTCATCGTCTAAATGTAATGTTTCTTATTGTGTTGTCCGTGTATCCGTGTGTATGTCAGCATTCATTTATTTGTGTGTTCCGGTGTGTAGGTGTGTGTTGTGGATGCGTGTGTGTTATTGAGGGGAAATGAGGGCTCCTTATTTGGCCTGACAGGGCAATGAGCCGCTGAGACGAGATGAGCCTTATTTATCGGGCTCCGGGCCGGTGTGTGTGTCTGTCTGTGTGTGCGTGTGTGTGTGCTTGCTGAGTTTCTGTGCCCCTCAGACTAAAATGATCACAGTGGTGCGGTAGTGCACTCTCGTCACTGTGTGCTGACAACATAATTGGTTGGCCTGGCATTTCAATTCACCACTGCTAGATTGCTGTGGGGCTAGTCCATTCTCTGCCCTGTTAGCCACCGCTGCTAATAATCCGAGGGAGACCGAGGCCGGCCGTGGCAGCGTTCTCGCCGTCCCGTCCAGACACACTGTCGAAGCTGATTTAAAGTGAAAGACATGAAATTCATATCAAATGCAGTTTTCACGTCAAAGCATTGTTTTGGCGGCCTTTCCCTACCCTGAGGTAGTTTGCGTAAACTTAACCAGACTTTAATTCACTATTGGAGTCTAAGCGATTGTCCCCCCTGGTGGCGTGGTGCTCAAAATGCTCCAAAAGTGCCCTCTTAATAAATTCCCTTTAGAGTGGTCCACTGTCCAAGACATTATGATGAAGTGCCCTCTCAAGTGCCCTTCCAGTGGACCAAATGTGATAAGTGCTTTTGAAAGTTGCTTCCATTGGACAAAACATCATAAAGTGGCCCCTCAAGTGCCCATCCAGTGGTCAAAACATACTAAAATGCCCTTAAGAGTGTCCTTCCAGTGGACAAAACATGATAAAGTGCCCTCCAGAGTGGCTTCCAGAGGACAAAACATGATGAAGTGCTGTCCAGAGTAGCCTAATGTCTAAAACAAATGATGAAGTGCCCACTAGGATGCCCGTCCAATATGTACAAAAGCACACAAGCTGTATGCTGCAGTTGTATGCTACAAAATATAGCATACAGCTTGTGCCTTTTTTAATAAATACGCCCCTGCCCTTCAGACAGCATACCACTGCTGCGAACAAACATATAAAAGGCTTCACATCTCTTTATGTTTGCCTCTGTGTAGTTGTTTTGCATCTCTGTGTAGTTGTTTTGATCCTCTTTGTGTTCATCTGGCATCTCCTTGTAGTTAATTGGCTTCTCTTTGTTTTAGTTTCTTTGTCTTTATTTTTGTGTAGTCTTCTTTGATCTCTTTGTAGTAAATTAATGCCTCCTTGTAGTTGTTTTGTATCATTTTGTGATCCCTGCATCTCTTTGGTGATTCAATATCCTCCTCAGTGCTTGTCCCTTGCAGAGTTCCTCAGGGTTCTATACTCGGGCCATTGCTCTTTCCTCTGTATATGCTTCTCTTGACGTCCATTCTTAGAAAATATGGCATCTCAGTCCACTGTCACCGACACACGACACTCAAATTTACCTGGCTTTGAACCAGAGCGATGGAAACTCTTAAAAATCACTGCTGCATTGTATTAATGATAGTAAAACTGAACTGCCGATATTTGAGCAAAGTAGTACCTGTCATTCCCCTTATATGGACTTGTGTACCCTGGATCTATTTGTAAAGAACACAGTAAAAAATGGACCTCCGTATCACACCTGCAGTTGGTCCACTAGGGCCTCCATTCACTGGCTCCCGGTATGTTTTAGGGTTGACTTTAAGGTTTTATTGTTTACTTACAATTCATAACAGCTGCAACATACAACCACACAGTCCCATTAGGGTCACTCCGATCAGCTGATCAGTCACTTCTTGTTGTTCCACGATCAAAGATAAAGCACAGAGGACATCAAGCGTTTGCAGTTGCAGCCCCCAATCTCTGGAATGAGTTGCTATTGTACATTACGCTGGCCCCTACACTGCCTGTTTTTAAAACCCATTTTTATTCTTTGCCTTTAAACTCACTATGAGAGTTGCACCGTTCTTATAGCTTCGCTTTTATTATTTTATGTTTCCATTGTTTTTGTTGTGTTGTTTTTCATTTTTGCTTTTATAGTTTTTATGTTTTTATTGTGTTGTTTTACTGTGTTGTTTTGCTATATAATTTTGATTGTACAGCACTTTGGTCAACTGTTTGTTGTTCTGAATGTGCTTTATATATATGTTTAAGGTGGATTGGATCTGATCTCTTTGTTGTCATTTCGTGTC